>KE505588.1:144257-156827 GCA_000441515.1 Elaeis oleifera | reverse complement strand
TATTTATATAAATATTAATATAATATTAATATAATATTATAGTACTATTCAGTATTTCATCCTAACCATCCATTGATATTTTACTAAATTTTAACAATGAATCTTAAAAAGATATTTTAGAAAAAAAAGTACTGTCACTTTTCATGTCACGGGAAGTGCCAAAACCCATATCCCCCATGAATTTTACTTTTCGTAAAATGTAAAAAATGACTTCCTATGAAAATATTTTTTCACTCTCTCTTCTCTTAAAACTCCAACCAAACAAGAGGCTCTTTCTTCATTTCTCAGGAAGTGCCTCTTCCCCTCTCCACTTTCCATCAACCAAACGAGTCCATAAAGATACATTTCTTCCTTTAGGATCCAATTTATCATATTTGTGAGAGGAATCATGAACATAAGCTGCCGACCCCCATGATCGTAAATTAGATAAATTAGATTTTCTTTCTATCCATAACTCATAAGGAGTGAAGGTAACTGATTTAGAAGACACACGATTCAAAATATATGTAGCAGTCAATAAACATCTCCCCAATATGAAATTGGTAGATTCGCTTGTGCCATCATAAATTTGACCATTTCCAATAAGATCCTATTCTTCTTTCAATAATTTCATTTTATTGCGATGTTTCAGGAATGGTCAATTACCTTTCTATTCTTTTCATCACAAACTTTTAAATTGATTAGATAAATACTCTCTTCCCTGATTAGTTCTAGAGTTTTGATAGTTTTTCTAACTGATTTTCAACTCGATTAACATAACATTTGAAGCAATCTAATGCCTTTGATTTATGAAAAATCAAATATACATAACTGAAACGAATGAAATCATCTATAAATATAATGAAATATGAGGCTCCATGCCTTGTTGTAACGTTCATAGGATCACAAATGCCTGAATGGATTAATTGTAATAAAAATTCTGACCTAGTTCCTTTACTAAATGGTTTTCTGATTACTTTTCCAGCTAGACAATGCTTGCAACTATGTAATGTAATTTTATCAATTGAGCCCAAAAGATCCTCTTTGGCCAATTTATTCATTCTGACTTACCCAATGTGGCCTAATTTAGCATGCCAAATATTAACATCCATAGTAGAATTACTTGTGGAATTAAGCATAGAACAACAATTATAAACATAATTATATATATGATGTTCACAATTTAATGCAAAGAAACCATTCAACAGACGTCCAGTACCATAACATAGATCCACACAAGTATCATGAAAATTAAGAACGTAACCTAATTCTAGAAGAACAGTTACAGAGACCAAGTTCTATCGAATCTCTGGTGCAAATAGAACATCATGTAGGATTAGAGTTTGGCCATCACACAAAATAAGTTTGCAAGTGCCAATTCCTTTGACTTCCACTCTTGTATTATTTTCCATATAAATCCATCTCGTACCAGCTAGAATTTGATGGTACTCTACAAATGTACTTTGATCTCCTGCTACATGGTCTATTACTCCTGAATCTATAATGTACATAGGATAAGGATCAGCAAGTAAAACAGTACTGGAATTAAACATAAACATAATATAAAGGAACTGAGTATAGTGCTACCTTCTCTTGCTCGATGCAATTGTGAGCAATGTGACCTAGCTTGCCACACTTGAAGCACTTAATTTTGCTCGGATCCTTCTTCTTTCAGAACAGTTTGCCTTTCATGTTCTTCTTAAACTTGTTCTTTTAGGACCCTTGACCCATCTCCTTCCTTCTTATTCTTTTTTTGAATTTCTTATACCCTAAGCCCGAAACTTGCTAAGAACAGGATTCAGCCACATAGGCTTATCCACTAGGTTTGGAAGCCCAAAGTCGCTCATCTTCTAGCCCAACGTGGTGTGCCACATCAGCAAAGGTCTTGATGCCATCATTGTGGGTCAAGTTGATCTTCAAATATTTTCAGTTATCAGGAAGAGATCTTATAACAACTTGAACTTGCTGTTCATTGGTGAGGATATGACTAGCAGCTTGCAAATCTTTTACTATGTTGGACATAGTTCTCAGATGTCTTTTAATAGTATGATTTGGATGCTTCTTATATGTGTCAAATTTGATAGTCAGTTGTCTCAGTCTTGTCACTATGGTACCACTAATTTTTTTTTTGAGAAAAGCCCATATATCATGTGCAGTAGAAAGACTTTGACAATCAAAAATGAGATCATTAACCATAGAGCTTACCAAAATACCATGAGCCTTTTGGTCTTTTCTTTTCAGACTCGGTAAGCTTCTTGATCTCTCTTATTTTGCACACTAGTACCCTCACCAAGGTTATCCATGGTATTATGAATAGCCTCAAGCACCTTTTGTTCCTCAAGAATATAGTGCATTTTCAATTATCAAGCATTATAATTAGTGCATTTTCAATTATCAGACATTATAATTCTCACCATTAAGTTTTTCACCTTTGTTTAACTCAGTTATGATATTTGCTGATGCCATATTTAGTGATAACTACATAGAGACATTGTTTTCAAATAAATAACTAGCACTGTAAATGAATCAGCACATATATATCAATTCGCCACAAGAAACATACTAAATTAAAGATAACCTAACATAAGTAACAGAATCAAAAGTTCACTAGGTGCCCCATCATCATCCGTATACACATGACAAATTATCTTTAATTTAGAATGTTTAGGCAAATCCATAAAAAATATTCTTTCTCAATTAAGCAATTATTAAATGAATTAAGGACTAAACATATGTAGCATTCATTACATCATGCTTGAAATAACATAGCAATATAAACAACTAAAATATTTACAAATTCATAAAATAAATATTCAATCAAATCTCCTCAAGGATGAGTCTGGTTCCCACATTTTGAACCCAGTGAGTCAAAAGGTCTTTTTTGATTTTCCAAAAGTAGTCATTTTTCACTACGAAGATTTGGAAATATTGATAAGATGGCAGTCCATCTAGCTGCTCTCATAATAAAGCAACTCCTCTCGTATTTTGCCTTAAAAATAACTATAATTTTATTATAATGCAGACTCTCATTTGACTCATACAATCTTCGTAGTACCTCAGACCACTCAAATGGTGAAGATTTAAGTAGGGTTCTGATCTTCATACCATTTGTAATAATATACTATTTATTTTTTATTTCTCAAATATTTTTTCAACAATTCCAACGTGTTGCACAATGTCATGTTCAGAACTTATCTTATAATCATTGATAGGTGCCTATTTCATCTCTCCAATTATTCCTCTCAAAATCTTCTTAGTCCTTATTGTCTGAACCATCTTCCAACTTAAAACAAATAATCATGTATTAGTAATAAATTATATACGGTATTTTTAAATGAATTAAAATATATGAGAGAAAAAATAATATAAATAAGAAAATTTTCAGAAGTGGAATCATATTTTCAGAGTAGTATACAATTTATTATAAATTTTATTAAAAATTAATTTTAAAATAATTTTCCGAAAAGTACATAATGGCACTTTGGAGAGATAAAGGGCCTTTGCTGTCCGGAAAACTGAAAACAGAGCTTTACTCCCTTTAATTTAATAATTTCAGACTTATCTGTAATTTTTCAGAATTTTCTAACAACATTCGATAGGTTTATTAAATTTTATCATTGCAGAAATGATAAATTAGACTTAATTATCGCTCTGTCCAGACAAAATAAAATACACAGATAATTTAATAATGTTCAGAAACATGGTCTGGAAATATTCGGACCAAAATGCCCTTGGAAAGACTATTCACGTAATGGGACCACGTTGTCTTCAACCTCCGGCAAAACGGAAATTTTTCCATATTTTACTGTTTCTTGAGCCAGCTTTGAAGGCTCGAATCTCTCACACCAGAAATCCAAATAATATGTTCCATATACCGTTGGAAAGCTCTCAGATCATAACTATTAAATGTACCAATTTTCAGGACTAAGAATCATTATGGAGAGAGAAAATTGATCCGAAATTCACCACCCAACCATCTTTACCTTAAATTTTCAGAGACCATTACTTCTCACACACTCATCCGATTAGCCCCAAATTTTGTATGCATATTCTACATCAGTAGGACTATCATATATATTAAAACCAGCCCTAGATATTCAGTCCATGAGAACATGCCATTAGAGGTCTAATTTCGGTTTTAAGCAAATAACTCATGCAACTCTGTAATTCCAGGCTATAAACAAGTTTCGAATATGTCAAAAACCTCACGAAGTAAAGGGATTCGATCATTAGATGCTCTGATACCAATGTTGAAAATAAATGTAAAATCTCCAATTTTTGGATTACCTTGCACCGAGAGGATTGAAACTGAATTTTCTTCCCACAAATCAGATCACGATCAAACCACACAACTCTTGAGTCAAAAGTATAATCACAAGATGGAATGCACTTGATTTCCACAGCCCAAATGCCTCCAAGATGAGTGTTCTTGGTTTTGAGAGAGTTTTCCAAATATTTTGTTGGGATATTTTTTGGAGACCACGTCTGAATACTATATCTGCCTATTTAGAGATAGTTTTTCAGCATTTTCAGTTATGGGAAGTTACCAAGTAACTCTCAAGAACTGCATTCCAAATCGAATTGAATTTTGCCCACATAGATGATCCAAACCCGAATTTAAAACCAACACATTAAAAATGATATCTATTACTTTCACAACCTTCTCTTGCGTGAAAGTGAAGCAGAGGTCAGAAGGGAAGAGTCTAAGGTATCAAACAAAGTTCAAAAGGCTAATGTAGTTAAAACATAAGAAGGAATTAACAGAACTTTTAAGCAAAAAAGAATATTTAATTATAACTTTGTCATTAAAATAAAATCTGCTTTTGAATATGTTAACTTGAACTGGATCACAGCCATCCATCACATTCTTATATCCTAGCACAATCCATTCTGTTTCATAAGAGCAGAGTCAACAAGAAATTAATTGTTGTCGACAAGAAAATTAATTGGCCCTTTGGAAGAAAAAACTCCTCACCTGCCACTAAGCATGCATCAACAATAAGCCAAGTGTTGTACCATATGGCAAGAGCTAATTCATTGACGTATTAATCGTTTATGATGATAGGTAGTAGTAGAGATGGTTAATGATGATGGATTATTCTTCTTTTTTTATTTTTTTTTTAAGCTATTCTTTTTTTATTTTCTATTCTTTTTATTTTCTTTTATTTTATATACACCATATGTCTTCGTTCCCTTCTTTCTCTTTCTTCTATCTATTAACTGACATCATACGGCAAAGGATATTTGGGTCGAAATAAAACAAACATTCTTGTAAAAAGCTACAATAGAGTGGCAATTTTTGAAAAATACCGAATATAATTCGATAAAATATTCCTAACACACCTTTCTAGGAACAAAAATGTGGAGATTAGTGGTGTCTCTTCTCATCAATCAACACTATCAACAGCCAAAAGGAACTTTAATATTAGTTTACAAAGGTAGAAAACGCCAATAGATAGCATACATCAAGAAATAAAAGAGATGGAGAAATAAAAAATTGAATTAAAAATTAACAGTAAATTAAAATATATATTTTTAAATTTACCTCCAATATATATTTTATTGTCACACTTATTCTGATCGATAGAATATTACACTAGAAAATTTTAATCACAAAACAGTCATATGATAATATTGATTTTCTTCAATGTCCTCACTTTTAATATTGGATGCCATTGTTGATGTTGGATGATGATATATTTTGCTTTCTATGCCTGCAGCGGTACCCGCTAAGCTCACACCCTTGCGCGCTCACCTCCTCTCCTTGCTGAAAGAATGCCGAACCGTGGACCATCTCAAGCAAATCCACTCCCTTCTCGTCACCTCCGGCCTCCCCGGAGATGCCTTCCCGACCGCCAAAATCCTCCATCTGGCCTCCCTCTCCCTCCCCGCCGACATCTCCTACGCCTCTCTCATCTTCCAGCAAATATATAGACCCCACGTCTCTCTCTATAACACCATCCTAAGAGGCTACTCCTTGCGTTCCCACCATGTTAAAGCCATCAATCTTTACTCCCAAATGCTTCGAGATGGAGTTTTCCTAACGAGCACACATACCCTTTGGTCCTCAAAGCCTTGTCCAGATCTCAAAACGAAAATCCAAACCAGATCTATGCCCAAATCTCGAAACTTGGGTTTGATAATGACTCCTTTGTACAGAATTCTTTGGTCGCGGTTTATGCTAAAGCTGGTGACTTTGGCTCTGCTCGTAAGCTGTTTGATGGAATTCGTAATAGAGATTTTATCTCTTGGACGGCCATGGTTCATGGGTATGTGGATAATGATCGACCGGTGGAGGGTCTAGCTCTTTTGCTGAGATGAGGTCCGTGGGTGTTGAGATTGATGAGGTGATCGTTGTGAGTGTCCTTAAGGGTGCTTCTATGGTTAGGAATATTTGGCTTGGGAAATGCATCCATGGCTTCTATGTGGAGTGTGGGAGGGTGAAGTGGGATGCATACATAGGTGGTGCGCTTGTGGATATGTATGCTAAATGCGGCTATTGTGATGATGCTAGAAGATTGTTTGAAGAAATGCCTTGTAGAAATGTTGTCTCTTGGAGTGCGTTGATTGCTGGCTATGTTCAGTGTAATGAGTTCATAGATGCTCTATCTTTCTTCCGAGATATGCTTGTCAGAGGTATGAAACCAAATCAAGTGACACTAGCTACTGTGTTGACCGCCTGTGCGCAGCTGGGGGCATTGGATCAAGGGAGATGGATTCATAGTTACATAGAAAGGAACAAGTTAGAACTGAATTCCATTCTTGGAACAGCATTGATAGACATGTATGCTAAATGTGGTTGCATAGATGATGCATTCATGATCTTTCATGTAATACCTGAAAAGGATGTGTACCCATGGACCGCCTTGATCAGTGGAATGGCGATGCACGGACGTGCCTCGGAGTGTTTGGATCTCTTCTTGCAGATGGTAAAGGAAAGGGTGCAACCTAATGAGGTTACCTTCATAGGTGTTCTTTGTGCATGTTCTCATGGGGGATTGGTAGATCAAGGGCAAAGTTATTTGACTGTATGATCAAGGACTGTGGGATCAGTCCTAAGTTAGAGCACTATGGCTGCATGGTTGATCTATTAGGGCGAGCTGGACGGTTACGCGAAGCATTATGTTTGATAGAAAGCATGACTATGGAGCCAAGTGCTGGCATATGGGGAGCTTTGCTTAATGCTTGCATGATCCACAAAGATTTTGAGTTGGGTGAAAGCATAGGGAAGCATCTTGTTAGAATGGAGCCTCATCACAGTGGTAGATATGTGCTCTTAGCGAACATCTATTCTCTCTCTCGCAAGTGGGATGAAGCTGCCAATCTAAGGAGGACCATGAAGGGAAGAAGTGTGGAGAAGACTAGAGGATGTAGTTGGATAGAAGTAACTGGTGCTATACATGAATTTGTTGCCTTTGGCGAGTCGCATTCAGAATCCAAGAACATATATGAAACTTTAGATGGATTGACCGAGCTGATAAAGTTGGAAGGCTATGTTCCTGATAGCCATCAAGCTTAATTTGAAATGGATGCAGGATGAGCCTGAAGCTTGACAATCATTGTTAATTCTCTATCAGTTTTGTCATCAATATTTTCTGGTCTTTCTTTAGCTTCAAAATGCTCCATTAGTCTTTCGCTGAGGGGTAAAAAAGCCCGCCTCAATTTGGTTGAGTATTTTGGCCAGCATTTTTTAATCATCTCACTGTGCAAGAAAAGCCTAGGAAACCATTATTGCTTACCTTGGTGTCAAATATTTACATCTATACCAGCCTAGGGCAATAGCAAACTATGTACCCAGGTAGTCCACTACATCAAATAGGGTTGGTAATCTTAGCCGATTCGCCAGATTTCCGACTTGATTAGAACTCGAAACAGATATGTGTTTTAAAAAAATATCTGAAGTAGGTTCAGATTGGATATGAATAATGGTATGCCATCCGATCTAGTATAATCTTAATCTAAATCATCTTTTAAAATTATAATTATTTATAATACTTACAATAAATAGTTTTTAGCCAACTCAATTCAATTCTTTTATTTGATCTGATCCAATCTGATCCACACCTTTATTTAACTCAATTCAATCTGATCATAGATGAATACTATGGATTTGAAATTTTTAATTACGAAGTAGATACAGATATTTGCTGGTCTGATCGATATCCAATTCTTTGTTGTCCCTAACATCAATAAAGGAACATCAATAAAAAAAATAATAATATAGATCATGAGTTCAACATATTTGACATGCCACATTAATCTCGGCTGCTTCATCATCTTTCGCTAATTGGACCAATCCATCGTTTTTGGAGCTCAACAAGACAAGACAGCCTTTCTTAATCTTTTGTCAATCTTCTAAGTCTTTAGAACCCAATCTTGCGGACCATGTAACCATTCTAATGCAACCGAGATATCATAAGACTATGCATGCATAACATGTTTTAAACCTTCACTATGACAATTGTGTATGAATATAATAAATATTTTATTTTGATCGAGATAGAATGCTTTTGAGAACTAGAAACCCACTAAAATATCGGACGTTGGAGGGATCGAAAACACAAATCTCTTCCACCCACACCAAGAGACTTCACAAACTCAACCAATAGCATCATTATATTAGTTTAGCCAATCATTAAAATTTCATGCGCAAGTATCAATTGATAGACATAAAAATTAATGATATTTATTAACTAACTGATTCACATTCAACTTATATTCCACATGAAAAAAGATATTTATTATTTAATTCATATAAAATATATAAATTTCAAAAAATATTTAGATATTTTCTAGTTTTAAGGTTAGAACATCTTTATACCAATTGAACTTTTTATCAATGAAATATAATAACAAATAAGTGTGGATGTTATATGCAACTGGGGATGAACCCCTGTATTTGTGAAAGCCAATTGTCCATTTAATATACTATCCGAAGCAGATGGTTGAGTTAGAGATTCTTTTGAGAAAATAGGTATCGATCTTGCCCTCGTACTCTCCAACAAAATAACCTTCAGTAACATCTGCTTATTCCACTATTCGTCCTTCTTTCGATGGTTGAGTAGTTTAGCAACATCTGTCTATTCCACTATTCATCTTTCTTTCGATGGTTGGGTAATCAAAGATGAGAGAAGTTCTGTTCTCCGTTTAGCAGTTCATTTATATGTTATTTTGACTCATCATGAACATCTTTCTATTCGACTTATGCGTTCTATTCGACTCTTTCATTTTCACTAGAAGACATTCAGTAAATCATGAATCAATCAACCAGTATTCTCAAGCATGCATTCTTGATTCAAAATTCAGCTTGCAATAGACTTAGATTGATAAATAAATGAGTTGAATATAAGCCTTAGCTTTTAAGCTCAACATCTAAATGAATTAAATATAAGTTGGATCTCGCTTGTTTGAGTTAATTTATCTTGATACAATAGATAAATAATATAGTTAATATTCATTTTCAACCAAGTCTTGAAAACATAATTATTAATTTAACTATTTATTTGATTAAAGCAAGAATGACAAAACTATCTATCACATCATTTTTAAATGTCTCAGCATTTCTTCTATTGTTATTATAATGATTATATTATTTTATGTCAATGTATTTTATATGAGGCTCAGTCAGTTCAACTCAAACTCAGCACTTTAAGTACATGTTGATTAATTAAAGTAAACTTCATTTATATTAGTCAAGTAATATGTCAAGTTTAAGTTTGAGTTGGCTCTGACAAATCAATATTATATGGGTTTAAATTCGAATTCATAGCCTCAATTACAATACGAACCTTACTGGAAGTGTTGGCTTTCTCCAATGTCTAAGCTTAGTTCATCGAGTCCATATATTATCATTGCTCTCCAGCACCTTGAAGTTCTAAAATTTATTAGATATAGAACTGACTTCCTAAGATTTCTTGATAGTTCTAAATAAAAGCTAAATATGACATAAATAGATATTATAAATGTTGGTCTAGCATTCAAAAACTAAATTCCGGGAACAGGCTGTCATACCTAATGTTGCGGTCATGTATTTTTTGCGAAGCTTAACAAACCATCCAATATTGATGAAGAAGATTTTGATTGTATGACATTTCTCACCAAAATATTTAGCCTATTTAATAATTTAGTTTGAATGGACTACATAGGTGCAAAATATGTTATTCATAGTTCCCTTATCATGCATCGCATGGTCCTGTTGGATGACTGGATCACTAAAGTGGCTCATGTAGTAGGTGAATCACAGTCATCCATCATATTCTTATATCCTATCATAGGACGTTGTCCTACCTCAAGGACTAATGTCTCGTTTGGTTCGGTGTCGAGCACTAGTTTCTTGATGCCACCTGCAAACTTAACCATTTTCCGCTCTAAGTTGCCATCTTCCTTGTAACCACCAAACCTAAATTAATATATGTCTTGTTTTGGTAATCGACAACAAGCTTATCTAAAATTGCTTGCATCAAAAATTAATGCCTCCATTCATGAATTGAATTATGTAGCCAACTTATAGAAGCTATGGTGCGAAGGCCAAAATCCAATAGAAACTAGGTCGGAGACCCCTTGTCTATTGATTCTTTATGTTGGATATCTTGCTTGCATAACATATTTTGTTCCAAACTTGAGCTGTTTGTGGACTTTGGGTTAACACACACATATATAAAGTGATTCTTAATTGCGTATGGATGCCAGAAGATTGTCTCAATTTTGCTTCCTTCACACAAATGCCCACTTCAAAATCTCCTAAATAAACTATTCGTACCTAAGTTTTTTTTTTTTTGAATGGCATCCCATATAGTAGTCATAAATGGTTATATAGACGTGCGTTCAAATGGGTGATGTCGAGGCACAAGATTATTTAAAGCCAATTGGTGCTTGCTCCAGCTTTCGATTACGACCAATTCTCTTAATTAGTTCGGGTGGAATCAGTTCTACTTTAACCGGAATCAAATCTTATCAATGAGCCCAGAGTACGTTAATGACCTTATCTAAACTTAAAACCATGATCACATCTGAGAAGCATATTAATAATGCTTGTTGTTTATTGAATTTGCACGATGAATTAGTGAAATTTTCTGTGACAAAATCTTGGTCTTAATTTGTTTTGAGTGATACCACTGTATACACACATTAGGCTATGTATTGATGTGGCAGCACATGGTTGATCGGTTGGGAAAAGGGGGGTGGGGCGTGCGTCGTATTTGTTAGCTTTTAAGAATGTGTTTGGGTAAATATGGATTATGTCATGCACCTGTGATAACTAGGTATGATGCATGTGACTACCAAAAGTTTCAGATTTGGTTTCATAAAAATAAAATGTAAGTTCTAAAGACTTTTCTTGTTGAAAGCATCTAGGCATCTCTTTTTTGAAGAAGGGTTTGGAGGCCTGCCTTCTATAGAAGACTCGCATTTTTAAACCTTCTAAAAGAAATATCTACTTGGACCTATACTTGGTACAACAATGGATTCTTTGCGAGAAAAAAATTCCCTCTAAAGAGATATCTGTAATTTCAAATCTATTTTTAAATTTAAAATTAAAAATGAAGCTACTTTTATATAGTTCAAAATATATATTGGTTTTAATTAGCACCATGAATGGAAAAAATAAAAAATGTTGGTTTTAACGTACCTAAACTTGACAAGGATCTAATAAAAATTATGATATTTTCATTACCCGAACCTAAGCCCGGGCCTATACTTTAGTTAATTACATATGGGACAAAATAAAAATTGAAAACCTATGAGTTTGCATCTATTTTTCTGAAACCAGAATCCAGCTTGATACCACTACTTTGATGTACATAGAGCGTATACTGGCACGTCTAGATGGATGTATGATATACTTTAGGATAACATTTGCATTTAAAACATTTTATTAGTTCTTCACCTACCACGTACCATGGGGCTAAAAGAATTATTGAGCCAAGACCCAAGAGATTGTTGGTAGCATGAAAATTCTAGTGAATTACAATTCATCATAGTCCTTGCTTGCTTGGCTTTACTGTTGCATCGTTATATCTCTATAAAATATAAATCAGGCTCAATCCATCCGTGCTGGCCATTTGGCTCCTATCTAAACAATATTCTTTGGTCACCTCTAATTCCAAATTTTTTTAGCTCATTTGAGCCCATCCCTTCTCCAACAAAATAGCAGACTCTGCAAGATAATCGATTGCTCCTTTGGAGAGACAAAAATCCTTACCTCCCACTGCCAAATGCTATACTAGGTGGCAAAAGCTGATTTATTGTCCTCTCAAGCAATGATGGTGATGGATAGTGATAGAAATTGTCGGTGGTTGTCAGCATATATTCATTCCACCTCATCACTCTATTTTTGACATATACTTTTATTTATTTTTTCTCTATATTTAGTAAGTCAAGATATATTCATATTTAGTCTGCACATCTATTTTGGTTCTTTTTGTTTAGCAATTCTACTTTTGGTTCTTTGGCCTTACTGAGTATGTAATCAAGATATTCCTTTTTCTTGTAATTGCTGTAATAGCTGACCTTGTAATCTACAAATACTCCTATTGGAGATCAATGAAATCAAGGTGTGAAAATCAGAAATTATCCCCAATAAAGAAATTACCA
>KE505588.1:110536-127924 GCA_000441515.1 Elaeis oleifera | reverse complement strand
GTCGTCGCAGACAGTCACTTCTCCTCGGATAAAGCTCCATCTCGTCCTTCTTTGTCGATGCACGTCTCTTATCAGAACCCTCAAGATCCGTATCCTTTCCTCAATTTTTTATGGCCATGAATAAACAGGGATACGATGTCCCTTTTTTTTTAGTACAAGAGATACGTTGCCCTATTTGAATCAAAGACGGCCTCTTTCCTGATCCCTCACCCCGTGTCTCTCTTCTCTTCTCTTTTTTTTTTCATTCGGTTCCAGCGAAGTCGGTAAGGAGATTGGTTCTCACAATTTGTTCCTTTTAAAAGATTCTCCAAGCTTAAATACAGCTAATACCAGTCAATTTTAGGAGGGCCAAACACCTATACATGTGAAATTTTGCCTAAAAACCTAATCGATGTATAAAAGGTGTGGAAAAGTTGAGGGGGCCAAGGACCCGCTACCCCCCGATGGTCCACCTCTGACCGCGAGCGGTATAGAAAATTCAACATGCAGTATACTATTTTATCTGATTGGTCCATATAGCCACCGTTTTCTAACGCACATTTAATGTCTATAGTTCCACTTTTTTATTTGAAATTTTGAATGACAAAAATATTTCTCATTTTTGAAAAAATTTATGACATCGTATGTCAAATTGTGACATTCTACGTACAGGATGTCATAATATGGTCAGAAAATTATGATATTCTATAGCATATTATTATATTCTGTATCAAATTATGACTTCTTATATGCATGATGTCATAATATAGCCTATGATGTCATAATATAGGAGGGGTATTTTTATCCAACTACTTTCCAATTTTCGTTTGAAAATTTTGAATGATGGAACTACTTTATTTTTGAAAAAATTATGACATCCTATGACATATTATGACATCCTACGTCAAAATTATGACATCTTGCATCCAGAATGTCATAATATGGACATAAGATGTCATAATTTTTTCCAAAGAGTAGAGATATTTTCGTCATTCAAAATTTTTAAATAAAAAATAAAATTATAAATATTAAATGCATCTTAAAAGTAATGGCTATATAAACCAATCAGTTAATACGGCATGTTCCACGTTAAATTTCTATACCATCTGCAGTGCACAAAGAATTCCTCTGGAGTGAAATTTGGAAATTTGGACAAGGAAGCCTAATGGGCTACACAAGCCAGTCTCTTTCTGGGCTTCATTGGCCCAATTAAGCAATTGTCCAGCTGAACTTGTAGGAAATTAATAACACAAACCACATCTCATAAATCATAATCCTGCCAGCCAAATAAGGTACGACAGGGACCTGGAGAAACCTACCCAGTTGTAACTTCCGGTGCTCAAGTTGCCACCTCAGCTTTCCAGGGAGCGTCGAGTGCAAAACGAAAGGTCCGTTTTCTGAGGAAAAATTATCATCTTCCTTTCCTCTCCCCTTTGATCACCAGCCTACATACGGAAGAATAAAAAGAAACAAGTAAAGCCGACAATAAAGGAGAGCTCGAGTTCAATCGGAGTAAAAACCTAGCAAAGCTCGTGCAAACGCTTGGAAGTGCGCGATATCCGCCATGGGTCCCTTCCCTACAAACCCTAACCCTAGCCCCATCCTCGATCTTCGACCCTCCCGGCGAACGCACGATGTCCGATGAACGGCCCCCGGATCCAGATGTCCGCCCCATGGCCCCGGCTCCCTTCTCCGCCCCTCCACCCTCCGCCGCCGCCGCCGCCGCCGCCGCCCGATCGTCGCCGGCGCCACTCCAGTCTCACCTCCCGTCCCCACTCTCCCTCGGCCTCCTTCCCTCCCCCGCCTCCCAGCTCCACGACCCGCCCGCCGCCGTCCGGCCTCGACCTGGCCGAAAGCGCGCCCGTCGCGAGGGTGAGGTTGGCGGACATCGCTCCCTACGAGGGTGCTCCGGGAGCGGCCTATGCTAGGGCGGTGGAGTTGCTGTCGGGGTCGCTGATGAGGCACAACGCGGTGGTGATCGAGCTCGGGAGCGAGGAGGCTGTGGTGGTGCGGTGCGCGCTGGAGTCGGTGAGGATGTACTTTAAAGCAAGAGCGCGGTGCAGTAGTGGCGGTGGGGAAAGGCGAGCCGCGGTGTTTACATCTACCGCGCCGGAAGGTGGGAAATTGATTCAAAGTTGTATAAAAATTAGTCCCTTTTTTTGTCTTTTGTAGCTCGATTTTGATTCGTGATTGCTGAAAATATGGAATACAACGAAAAATTTGTTAAGAGTCAATTAGAAGAAATTTTATTTAGGAGGGAAAATTAATCTTTTTCGGCTGCCATCGTGATAGGGTAAATACAGACATGGAACTTTATTGTTTAAATCCATGACGGGACCAACTTGTGGGTCAGATTACCGGAGTATGTGCTGATTTTGGATCAGTTTGGTTCTTGACTTGGTAGTGAATTATCAAGATGCATGATTTGATCGTATATATCTATCTAGTGTTAAACCTATGATTAAAAGGCATTCTTGTTTGCGAACTTCTGTAATTTTGAATAAAGAGATTACCACGGATAGACCTTTTGATAATGCTTCATTGTTGATGTATATTTCTGCTTTGCAGATTGCCTTTATCAAATACTATTTTAGAGACATGAATTGGTGCATACACATCTGATCCTGGTGCATACTTGTTTTGATGCTATATTGACTTCCTATAATTTCAAATATTTGGTCGGTGTGCCCCTCTGGGCCTTTAATATATACTATCATACCATGACAGGATAAGTAGAAAAGTGGCACCTTATGTGAGTTAGAATACAAGCATTTTTATTCTTATTTTAAATGTTCATTTGAAGAATGGGACATTCCCTTGCTCTGTTTAAATGTTTGATCTATGTACACTAGTAAGCATTATGGAGTGTTTCGGTGACGTTATGGGTTTCTTTTATCTTATGAGAAGAGGGCAGATCTTAAGAGAAGTCTAACTATGGCTTGAGCATAAGAAGTGATGGGAGCTATGTGGTGCAAGATAAATTTGAATGAATCTTCATGACACCTGGAAAATTCATTCATATATTGGATAAACTTTTAACCCAAGGAGTCAAAAGTAGCTTCAGAAAAAATCAGGGAAGGAGGATTTGAAAACTTCCATTCCAGAGAACTTTGGCATTGGATGGGAGCCAGGATTAGAAGTAGATACATATACACAGCCCTGGATCAGTGGAATAAAACTTGCGGTCTAGTTTCTTGTGTTGCATATGTTTGTGGCAGCCTAGCATACAAGGGCTCCGCCACTGTGGGGATTCAGAAAGAATCAGATGTATGCAGTCTAACCCCCATGTGCAGATTGCATGGGTTTATGCTTGTTCCCATGTCTCAAACCTTTTTGACTTTTGTGGTTACCATTTTACAAGCTGCATTTTTGACATTTCCCAGTCACCATTCTATGTGCAAAGCATCCCTATCATGCATAATAAGCATTAGAAATACTAATGAGCATCTCAATATTCTGGTTTATTTGCATCATAAAAAAGCTGGTTTAACAGGCCTGACTGATTTTCTTCGGAACAGGGTTTTCAAGAAAGTGCTTGTTTAGGAGGGTTGTCTTTTAGGATTCTCTTTATAGATGTGCATCTATTATGTTTGTAGCTAGATATCTGGTTTGATGAGTGAAGCAACATAAATATGTTCATGTTTTAGGTTTTGGTTGTGTTGATGATACTCTTTAACAACTTATTTGAGGTTTTGGATCATCTAGTTGGTCACGTAGATCCTATCACCTCTTTGCTAATATAGTTGCTGAGTTAAAGCCTTGACACATCAAGAGGATTTCCTTAACTAGCTCTTCTAGCATTGATGGATGTCCTTGCCCTGGTTATATAATTATTATTATGGTCCTAATTTTCCTGTTCCTTGATTGTGCCATGTATAACTCTATGTTCTATTTGGGTAATGATCAGGCATTATGTGCTTATGGGCCATAATATACCATTGGAACAGGTGTTCGAACTTTTTGCTGGTTCTTTAGTGAGATGGCCAACCACCTAGATCCAAGGGTTTGCCAATCAATTAAAAGTGATGCAACAATGATTCTGTACTAACTTGCTTGAAGACATTTTTTATTCTTTTCTTTTGTTCCAAATTTAAGTCTCCTTTGCTCTTCAGCTATTTGACTATCATCTGACATACTTACAAGGATGCAATTATCAGCCATGTTTTGCACCAAGTTTCATAATTCAGCATGTCAGTCACTTGGCATGGTCCAGGTCATCTGGAATTTGGAGTATTCAACAGATGTTTGTCCAAAATTATATAGATAGTAATAGTTGATTAGAATGTCAGAGTTTTCAGATCCTCCTTGAATGTATTTAAACATCAAATTGATTGGTTTTGTTGGGTAAGTTGGGATTTAATAGGTTCTGTTATGCATGATTTCCAAGTAGGCATTCATCAGCTGGCTTCAGTGACTTTAAGGAGGCATTAATTATTGCTTCAAGCTTTGAAGGAGCCAGTTATGATGTATATTGAATTGACAATGAAGGATCATGGATGGTGTTGCAATGGTTTGATGTGGTGGAGCATGCTGATGTGAGGATTAGCTTTCATGTCTTTAGAGATGGCACTGTGATATGGACATGTGGGTTACAGATGGGACTACAGTGGATGGGGTTGCTTAATAACCTTATTTAAGGATATTATTTGCTGAGGATTTCGATGGTTGTTGGACTTGACTCTATTTCTTGTTATTGTATGTTGATTTGCTACTCTTAGCTAAATGATTTTCATACATGCTCTCCATAACTAAGCCAAGTGGAAATTCATTACATGCGTGCTCAAAGAGAGGCAAATGAAAGGGACATGGATCCGTTGTTGGCATGCAATGATGAGAGGTTCCAGGTTCAAATGCCGCATTTCTGAACAAAAGAGAGTTTTGTGTATAAAAGCAGTCACCTCCATGATTGGGTCTATGAAGTGGTGAATTTGTTCGTAGCACTGGTATCTGTGTTGGTCATATGATAATAAAGATGTATGGTGCTAGCTATTTTTAAGGCTAAAATTTAAGAATTGGTACAATTTATAAATATTTTACTACATACAAGTGTTGGTCAACATTAAATACTCTTACTGGATAGAAAATCCTCAATGTTCAAGGCTTCTGGCCATCTGATGGTTCATTATGTCTGCCATTAGGGTGAAGAGAAAGTTGTCATTTAATTGATTGAACTAAGGGTTGTAAACTGCGCCATAATGTTCCTTGTGCATCTGTACAATTTGGCATGACTTTTCATAAAATTCGCTGACATTAGGGTGATTTACATTTTTATATTTAGCAATGATTAAATTCTTTGTTTTGATTTTAATACATTTTAGGGCTTTGGAAGATGGAGACCTGTCACCTGCATGCATGAATGATGCTTTCACATGTATGGGAAAGGCAGCTCGTGCTGCGCTGTGTACAATAGCAAGACATCTTCGTCTACGCAGCGAGTAAGATAGGTTTTGTGGATGTTGGTGTTATCTGATATTTAATCTGATATCTATGGATTTGTTGCATCTGGTTGAATTGTTTTCAGTGATTTTCTCCCGTGAATGATAGTGAGAAATTCTGGCAGTGTTTTCAACCATCTGCTTGATGATACCCCACTACCTGCCAATGAGGTCTCTTCATCGGTGTTGGTTGCAGCCTGTTCTCATGCCTCATTACAGAATGGCAAGGGGCTTATTGGAGGAGGAAAATATTTGGCTAATGAAGTCGAAAAAGGGTTGTTGACATTAATTGCTTCTGACAGTCCTGGGATTCAGGTATTTAGCTTCTTTAGGTATGAAATTTGAGCAACCAGTAGTCATAAGGTTCTGGTGTAGGCGTCATGCCAATGTTCTTTTCTTCTCTCTTCCCATTTTAGTTCTAAACTTTTTCTAAATTTAAGGAAGATAGCTGGCATGCATTACCATTGCACATCATTATCTCTCTGTATTTGGATACTCCTGTTGCTTGAAATCATTTGCTAAGTTACTTCTTTGATAGGTTTGTGATCCAAATGGTCGTTGGTACCTGGCAGATGGGGGTTCAGGTCCTAGTGACCTATTGTTGGTTACAGGAAGGGCACTTAGTCATGCTACTGCTGGTCTCCGCCCAGCTGCCTCATATAGGATCGCTGCTGACTATTCTTCAGGAATTATGACTGCTGGAAGGTTTGAATTTGCATCAATATGCCATTAGCTTATGCACATAAGTTTGCCGAACCTGGACGCTTGCTATGTGCAATAACAGTGGAGTTTAAAGTGGACAATTCATGACCATGTGCACACAATTGATACCCAGTTTATTCCTAATACCTGACTTATTTTGTCTATCTGTTTGTAGGACATCACTGACATTTAGACTAATGCCTCAAAGCAATGCTATATTGGATTGCTCTCCAATTGCAGCTGCTGGCCATGTAATCCCACAAAGTTACCAACCAATATCTGTGAGCCAGTTTTTGGATGACTTGTCTGCCGAAGAAGATGTGTGCAACCATCCTGATAATACCTATGTGAGTTTACTATTTGAAGCATCTCCTACTTCATATTATTTTTCCTTTCCTTTATTTTGTGAGCAGTCTGTAGCTAATTGTGAAGATAGGGAATGCCACTCTATACTGTTGACTAAAAATTATGGGATGTTAGAATTACCACTGTTGTAGAAGACTGATATGCTCCTAAATAGTGGGGTTCAAAAGTTGTACCAGTTCTATGATTACTGTCAGTTTATAAATGAAGCAAACAAGTTATAAAATTTAGCTTCAAATCAAGCTAGAAACTAGAGATCTTTCCAAATTTTTCTTCTCGGGAGATCCAAGAGTTTGACTCAAAGTAAAGAATTTCTGTCAAAAAAGAAACAGGTTTGTTTTGGTTGGAGGCGTGGAGCCAAAAGTGTTAGGGTCCTAGGGCTGGGAGATTAGGGACAGGTCAAAAGAAGAAAGAGGAGAAGAATCTGGCTAGAATTTTGGAAAGAATGAAGGAAACAAAACCTGTCAAATTATTTAGACACTATTCCTATTCCATCGTCGTTTCCAGCTTATATTTAGCAGAACGAGAACTCATGGATTGCCTTATATGACTTTTCTAAAATTCCTGACTTCTTGACTACTTTAGACACTCCTTTAATGACTTATTGCTTCATGTTTTGTAGACTACATGTAATGATTCTTTATTGTGCATCTTCTATGCCCTTGCTTTCTCATCATGCCATTGTTTTACTGGGTCATGGTCATGGCACTTCCACACCCTCACCAGTAAAAGGATCAAAATAAGTAACAGGCAAATATATAGTTATCAAACAATATCAATTGAGCTATAAAGAACATTCTCATCATATATTTAATAAAATGTATAGTACCATTTCTAGCAGATGATATTCCATTTTACCATGTATCACATGTTTCTCACAACTTTAACATGCCAATTTGCATTTCTTTATATTAATAACATATAATTGATTTCTGGCCTTTTTCTTTCTGTTTGGAATTTTCTCTTAGGTGGCATGCGATGATCATAACCTAATTAGGGAACCATCATTGAGAAGTGTCCTCTCAGACCCTTTATCGTAAGTGTCAATTCTCTTTCTAATATTTACTTTTTTTAGATGTTTTCTCATCTGTTCTTTTTTAAACCATTGTGCTAGGGAGGAGGAAGAAAATCAGACTGGTCCTTGTTATTTGTCGATATTATTTGTTTACCCTATCCAATCATTTTAAGGTGTGCCTCATAAGTTTGATTTCATGATAATAGTTGCAATTTTATCAGTCCACTTATTTCAACAAATGGGTACCCATTGTTGCCCTACAAAAGTGTCATCTTCTGCAAATTAAGATCTCATAGGCTAAGTGAATAATAAAACTAACATGATTCTTCTATGATTTTCGATATATCCATTTGTATATCAGCTAGTCCTGGTACCTGACTCATTTTCATTTCTCAAAATTGACCTCTGGTCTAGTTATCCTTATTGACCCACTGTACATCTCTGTTCACCCTGTTTTTAGCTTCTCTTAGATTATATATTATTGGGTGCCTGTTTAACAACTTCTAGAAAGGCATTTCCATCTTTCCTTTCTTTAGATCATTTCTATCTTTCATAATTATCATCAATTATTTATATTGAATTATATCAAGCTTGGTACATTAAAATTATCGGCATCTCTAATTTCGCTTCATCAATCTTGAGTGGCTTGAGTGGTGTTCAGATCCCCTTTGCTATTTTGAAAATCATAAACAGCCAAATATACCTTTTTTAGGTGAATTAGAGGCAAATGTACTTCACGTTAAGCTTCTTTTGTGCTCGTGGCTGGATCTTTTGCCACTGCTTGAAGAAGATATTCAAGATAACCTTTTCCTGTAGTTTCCATTTGAACCCTAATAATTCACCAGAATATTTCTTCTATGTAGCTTCTTTACCTTTAGAACTTGTACCCTTCTAATGCATTATTCAATATGTGTAATGCATACTGCAGATTGATGGGTGTGCGTACATATGTATCTATAACATATATTATTTTTTTCCCACTAATAGATGTTTTATAGGAAATTTATGTGGTTTTGCTACTGTGATTGTTATCACATGGAAATAGAGCACTTGAATTTATCCAAATGCTATATCTCTGCTTACATTTAGCAGAGAAGCTCCAGGTGTTAAACTACTTTGGATGACTGTGTAACCCAAATGAGTTTTTGACAGACTTATTCTTATGCCCAATTTTGTGCTGCCGCTAAGGTGATATGGGTTCTCATGGATTTATTTGTCAAATTCTGTTGTTACAGTGGGGCATTCCTGGAGGATGCTATGGTTGTATCTTGCGGACATTCATTTGGTGGCCACATGTTGAAGAAAGTCATAGAAATGGTATGTGCAGATCCTTCTCATTTGGTGTTCATGTAATTCTCTGAATAAGCAGTATATGAAGTATGGTGATACAATTCTGGTAATCAAACTAACATTGGTACTTATTAGTTTAGCCTCCAATAGGTAATAGAAAATAACTAGTCAGATAATGCATATTGGAGGGGAAAAGTGAGAGGAACTGAATGTTGTGGACTTGGGGAAACTATGAATAGGGTGGCAATTTACAATCTGACCCACAGCTGATCTGCTTTAAGTGGGTTTGTGTTTGGCATAAATAGGTTGGATCATAAACAGGTCAAGCTGCTTGGACCCATTTATTAAGTGTGTCATTTTCAATGTTAGATCTCTGACCTGTTTTGGCCTGTTTAAAACCTATTTAGCCTGATTAAGGCCCATTTAACCTGATCCTGTTGACCCGTTTGAGACCCACTTAACCATTTGTTTAATCCATTTAAGACCTGCTTAACCAGTTTACCATTTGACTTGATTCAACCCGTTTATGATATTGGTTACATGGGATGGTCGGTTTACCCGGTGAATAAATAAGGATATCAGTTTTAGCTCTAGGTTGTTGACCTGTTTAATAAACAGGTTGGGTTCAGGATAAAAGATTTTTGACCTGACCCAACCAATAGTTACCCTTAATATGTGTTCTCAAAGTGGATTAAAGTTTGCAGGGTAGTAGTACTTACTCTCCATTAAACTGCAAATTTAAGAGAAAATTCAGCATAGGCTTATGGCAGCTGCAGTGGTGTGAGAGGTAAAAAAGGAAGAATCCTGTGGACTGGGAAACAGTGACAATGTCTGAATTTATCACCTCAAAAAAAAAGACAATGTCTGAATTTTGAGAGGATTCTAGGCTGAAGGACTTGACTACTTTAGTAGCCACTCTCCTTTAAACTGCAAATTTAAGAGAAAAATCAGTATAGGCTTATGGTAGCAGCAGTGGTGTGAGAGACAAAAAAGAACCCTATGGATCAGGGAACAGCAACGACATCTGAATTTTGAAAGGATTTTAGGCTGAAGGACTCAGGGCTTCATATTGGTTTATCTGGAAATGCATTAAGCAATTTGGAAAAATATGTCCTGGTCAATTTTGCCCAGGGTATAATCTGCAACTTGTGGTATTTTTACTATGAACCTTTCTCTGTATTTGTAATGGTGCTATTTTTTCATCAGCAAAATTCTAATACAAATTCGATCAAGGAAATTCAGGACCGTTGTATATTTTTAACTGGCATCTTTTATGAAACTATTGATTCATAACATTTGGTTCTTTGTTCAGGAATAATCAATGTTATTTTTTTACTATGTTCTTTTCAATCAGGCGAGATGTACTCTCTGCAGTTCAGAAATAGACACTGGGTCCTTGGTCCCTAACTTTGGTATGTGCAGACCTTGTGCAAAATTTTCCAGTAAAGCTTGATCCTCGTATGTTTTTGGCTGATTATTAACTTTTTTACTCATCCTATTGCCTTGCAGCTTTGAGAGCTGCAGCTACAGCAGTGAAGATGGAGGATGACAGGAGACTCTTCCATAATGCTGCTCTTCGAAAACGCAGGAAAGAAGTTGGTGAGCAGACGGATGCCCTGAAGAGACTAGGCAAGGTACACTTCTGACAATACAATGCAATGCTAATTTAGTGGCCAAAATAAGTTTTCACGATTGTTATTCTTTTACTTGGTCAAATTATCAGGAAAATGGTGAGGTGGCAGTCGATAGTGAGAGCCCTAGACCGCTAAAAGGAGTTCAATATCCATTTGCAGTGAATGAGAAAGTGTTGATCAAGGTGACTACTTTTGCTGCAAGCCTGTACTTACAAAGTTATTACCTGTACTGCAGTATGATAGACTCCTGAAAGAGTGTTGACCGTAGAAAGTATACAGGGAAACAGGAGGACCCCTGACAAATTTGTTGGAAGGGAAGCATTGATCACATCCCAATGCTTGAATGGCTGGTAACTTCGCAGGGTTTTTATGGTTTTTTCAGTATATCTTGTGTTGAGATGTAACAAGTTTCTAAAACCATGTATCTGATTAGCAATTTACTTGCAGGTATCTCCTTAAGATTCTTGACAGTGGAGAAAGCGTGCGCTTGCAATACCGCTCTCTCCAGAAACTCCCGTGCTCTCAAGCTGATGACAGGGCTCAGCCAGAACCACTGCTTCAGAGCAGCAGTTGACAGAATCGCATGGATACCTTTGTTGCATCCTCTGCCCGCGTGGGTCAGGAGGTTCGTCTCTTGGGCCAGTTATTGTGCATTTTTGGCAGATCCCCATGTATGTGCTTATCTTTTTGAAGTTCTGCTTCCAGGGAGGGGGGGTGGTGGGTGTTGGGAATTGCAGTACAAGCACTCAAATCCTGTAAAAATCAAAGGCCAGCTTTACAGAGCTTTGTAACCGGCAAATGATGTGCCATGCAACTGTCTCTGGTGCCTTGCACCTGCTGCTGTGTGCAATAGATTTCAAGGACTCATGAAATTTAATACTAATTGAGATGTGCACAATCCAGTCAAAGCTAAAGCATGTTGGGTTAAAGAAGTGATTATTTCTGCTTATTGGTCGGTGTACACTGTTGTTTTGGTTGTTTTTTTGATGTGTTGGTACCCACTGAATTTTAAGTTTGGGTTTGCGAAACCTTGTAGAAATCATTAGATAGGTTAAAACAATGTTACAGTGCGAGCTCGGGGATAAATTGTCAGTCAGACCATTTTATCAATGCTTTGCGGCAACATCTGTCCCCATCTGGAGAAGACTGATTTAATGATTTTTAAGAATTGTTACTAATTACACTAAATAGTGATTTTTAAGGTTGTTTCGTTCTGTCGTTAGCTTAAACTATGTGAAACCATGAGGTATCAGGATGTCACCTGTGCTTTGAGGCGTAGTCGGCAGCGCCACGGGGTAGGGTGCGGCGGTCGGCAGAGTCAGGAGGAGGGGGTTTTGGGGGGGGGGTGGTGGGAGGCACAGCCAGTAGAGCCGTGGAGGTGGCGATTGGCAGAGCCACAAGGGAGGAAGGGAGATGGGTCGTGGGGGGGGGGGAGGGGAGGGGCGGGTTTTTTTTTTTCCAAAGGACCGCACGATCTCCATTGCCGTGCCTCCCCAGCCCCCATCCCTCTATGTGGATCTCCCGGCTGTCATGCCTCACCCCGGTATTTCTGTCGGCCGTGCCTCACCTGCTGCGAGGGATGGAAAAAAAGATGGTGACAGAGATCGGTGACAGGAGGGATCTGGAAGGATTTCAAGCAAAAAAAATTGAGATTTGTAAAAATAATACGGTAGAAAAAAAAATCCAAAGCGTGCTAAAAAAAATATTAAAAAAATATATAACTCTTTTGTCCCTAATGTGTGTGCGCAATCAGCTACGATGTGTTATATGTTACATGACACGTTGGAAGAATGAAGGATGCGCTTTAATGGACATGATGGACGTTCCCTTCAAAACACCCGTCGTGGTCAAAGTTTCAATAGCCAGGAATCCAGAAGAGGCCCGTTAACTATATAATAGTGTACAACAGAGATGGACTCGGGCGCATCTTTTAAAGCCCTTTTGTTGGAAACGTGGGATTCCAAAACTATACAAAGGACACGGAGCATAAGACTCTGACGGATAGGACAGAAGAACATTAAAAATATCTTTCCTGCTTCACATCACAAACGATCTGCAATGCTGAGACAGGCCAAATTGGATTGTATTTTTCAAAAGAAAAAGAAATCCGCAGTAAGACCTCCCAGTTTCACATATAGGATGACCAGGGAATAAGTCTCCGGCTTTTGAACATATCCATGTCGCAATGGGTGCCTTACATTACACATCACCCATCATGTGTTGGCCTCATGTCAGCATCAAAAGTCATTAGAAGTATACCTTTCCCCTCCTCTTTGGGTGAAATACGTAAACTCTATCTTTGATTCATTTTATGTTCTTTTGTTCTTATTTAATAATTAAATTTTAAACTAATTAACAAAAGAGAGATGAAATTCAAATTTAAAATCAGTCATATCTGATGGGAAATTCAAATTTAAAATCAGTCATATCTACGCATAGACCCATGATATAGAAAACTGAATTTTCTAAATTTGTTGCCCATCCGATCTGGCTTGATATGGTGGTGAATTTTTGAATTTCAACTCTCTCTTGTCCAACAAGGTAGGGTACTTCAATACCAAACAAAAGTGACTTTAGACTCTTGCAACAAAATATTTGTTTTCCTTTCCTTCGGACACCGAAGGCCAGCTGTACCATTGCACAGAATACTGAATACAGCAACTTATGGCAACCAAGGAATAACGCTCTCACAAGTAGTAACATGGTTTTCTTCAATCTTGAATAGTACCCTGATAAAAGGATTGCTTCTGACCACGGATACCATAATATGAAGTGATAGACCTGTAAGCCAATGTGCTTACATGGGTTTTGAAATACTCGAACAAGCATAATCCTTACAACATGAGTAAAAATGTCAGAGGATCATTTTAGACCAAATGAACTCCCATCAGAGACTATACATACTAAAATTTAGCAGAAAAGAAAACGGAGTAAATGAAGGGTCAGCAAAATGATGCGGCTGCTGCATTTTGAGGGCCTACGCATTGGGAGGCCAAAGCTTGGTATCTTGTGTGGTATCCACAACTGCGGGAGGCATCCATTGCCACATGGCCACACCAGGGAATGCAGTAACGGAGCCAGCTTGTTGCTGGAGCCTGACCATGTGGAGCAAATGCAACAGTGGCTGCAGCAGGATGGAATGCAATTGGATGTGGCATAAATCCTGCTGGAGGCACACTCATGGCCTTGACTTGTTGCTCCAATCTCTCCTTATCTGCCTTCAACCTCGTCTTCTCATCCCGAAGCTCATTCTTCTCCACCTGAAAAAACAAAAAGATGCATAAGAATATCATATAGATATGGTAAAACTTGGTCATGCAAACACAACCTTGTGTTAAAAAACGATCAGCTGAACTATTTGTCCACAAGAACCAGAACTTATTATGCATTTCAAAGGGAATTGATCACATACTCCAGAAAAGCATTTGCTTTTCATCCATTCACACCTACTCCTTGTCTTTCCAAGACTTAGCTTATACCCTGCAGGTCATGTACTTCGCTAAGTTTTAAATGGCTCAAACATTTTCTTGAATTTAAGAATGCTTGCTGTGGCAACATCATGCTTCACTATCAAAGCCTCTGTAAAAGATTAGTCCTCTTCAAGCACATTGATCTTTCTGGAAAGAAACTACTCAATTTTAAGTGCACCATTTATTCAATCATGGAAGAAATATAGATTCCATTAGATGATTCATATGGTATCTCCACCTTTTCTTATGTCACTCCCCTCACTGGTTGGGTCAAAAAGTCAACCTAGACAACTATATTTCAGCAAGAACATATAATAACATAATCTAATGAAATTTACGTCGACTACCAGGAGCTGTGTTATGTCCATGGTAAGAGAATAAAGCATAATGGCATGGTGAGACCTTTAGATCTTTAATTGTTTCTTGAAGCTTTTCATTTGATTCCTTAAGTTGTCGTGCTTCACTTCTTAACTGCACCAATACACGAGCCGCATCACCCAAATACTGGCTTTGTCAGACTTAGGAGGCCTACCAGGATCAAGGATCGAACTCAATTCCAAAAACCTAAAATGTGAAAAATGAAAGTTAATCAAACAACAATAAGTGAGAATAGAAAAATGGATGTGACAGAAAACCTTTTTGCTAACTAATTTCTAGCACTTCCACATTTCTGTTTCAGTGTGATTGATCGAGTACCTATCATTTAGCCTATCCCGCCGCATTTTCTCACGGCACGCTTTAGTCTTGGGTCCTGAACATGATTCATCTCTTACCCTGCGAAATTTCAAGAACGTGAGTTTTTCATATACTCTCTTCAACTAGAAATTTGAAAAAGGCTCCTGGCTTTTATTAATACCAACAAGAATGGTGCAAATTAGTTCAAAATATTATGATGCAAAATATTTATAAATAAAGAAATAACAATATACCGTACTTATGCAGTTTTGAGAAAGCAAGAATATAAATTGACATAGGATGGATGCTTAATGTTAAGAAATGGTCAAGAGTTGATCGGAATGCGTTTTATCAAGATTAAGATAAAGAATTAGCTAAATTGTAGAGGTTGTCCCCGAAATTACCAATCTATGCAAGCTAAATATTGATATTCTGCACACAAGGTTGGCCATGAAAAAAAAAACAGTGCATTTTCCAGTTTATATGCTCAATATATCCATCATATAATATCAAAATCAAGAAAAAATTGTACCTTTTCCTCGAGCTGGCCCGCTCAAGGTTGCAAACATCCATGTATGCCTCTTGAATCCCAATTCTGTTAAAATTTTCACTGAAACCATTAGATCATCAGGTGAAAGACACACAAACTACACAAACAAATAAGATAATATCAAAAGAAACCCCAGTCTTCCAAGAATCTCAGGGCGAGCTCGAATCAACTGAGTAAAGCATGACCGCTTGCCACAAGAATCTTTGGCTACCAGGCATGATCGGTACCTGAGCTAATTCGACTCCTCACGACACGGCGTTGCACTGAACGTAAGGAATCTAGGGGGGGAAAAAAAAATCCGTTGTCGTACCCGGAGGTCGGACCGATACCGCAGAAGTTCTCCAGAGCGCAGCGCAACTCGCCATCCGACCCTCCGCCATCGATCCAGTAGTCCTCGATCGAATTGGATCCCATCGCAGATCGAGATCCCCGCGGCGCGAATTCCCGGGCCCGATCCGTCTCCCGCCGCAGGGAAACGGCTACGAGATCGGGATGCCAAAAACCCCGGAAAAAGTAGGGTTAGGTTTAGGGTTAGGTCTTGGGAAACTGGGGACGGAGAGGGATAAGGGGAAAAGCAGGGGAGGAAGAGGGATGAGCGGTTTTGAGAAAGGTTTTTTCCTTTCTATGGGCCGGCTCGGAACCTGTCAACGGAACAAGACGAAAGCTTAAGTACACGCTGCCATCAGCAAGGGCCCTATACATGTACCGCAATTTTCGTATGGACGAAATTCGATCGTCCGATTGACGGTTCGGTGACCAACTCGACGATCTTGGCCATTGTTTGATGGACCTCATCTGATCCATCTTTTAGGGGTCCAGCGGCACCGGCACCACCGACGTCTCCTTCGCGTAAGGATTCGCTAACGGATCTCGAGTGGCCGCCGCGTGCGCTGACGTCACCCGCGAGTCAGTGGCTATCGCTATCTTCTAACGCGGTAAGGACCCAACATCGGAACCCGAAGCTCCGTGCCATGCGGCATGAGGAGAAAATTGGTTGGATACGGGGAAGCTTTTTTCGGTCACGGATCCGGCATCCCATGTGGTTGTTCGGATGTTGGTCGGGGTTTATAGGAGGAGGGAAGCGCCGTGACAAGATATTTAAAAAATGTGACAATTAATAGGGGCTTAGCACGTGGAAAAAGAGGGGGTGGGTGCAGTGATATCGATATATTCGCGTACCGCTGGCTAACTGAGCGCCGCTAGCCGCTCCGGCACTATGAAATACTTTATTGATGGGCTTTTATTACTTTTGCGTACTCACCTCCACTGTGGTGTTATCGTTCCAGTTGTTTTAGTTAAAAGGATTCAGTCTCTAGGTCTTTGGTTCCAGCCTTGCAAACAGATATGAAGGTATAGATTGGCTAATGGTCATGGGGAGATATGATCTTAGCTTTCTCTTTTGATGTTTTATAATATTTATCTACAATTACAAAGTAGAAAAGGGCAAAAAATGAAAGAGGTAGAGAAGCATGAGAATGTCCAGTTGTAACGAATATGATGTGTGTTTGTATCTATATTTTGATTGAAGAAAGAGTGTGTTGGGATATACCGACTGACCCTGATACCGACTGAACCTGACGCCGACTCACCAGCGACGACTCACCGATTGATCCCAACGCCGACTCACCGACTGATCCTGACGCCGATCCATCTTTGAGATGGACCAACTGACTTCACCCGTCCGACGACGGCGACACCGGCAGTAACTACCGATGATGCTCGGCCCGAGTGTGTCGGCCTAACAGGCCAACACTGCCTCCGACTATCCGAAGGGCCGAACCTGCATCACCGACTCCCCGTCGGGTGGGACCGCCGACGTCCGACTTCTACGGACCCTTCCAAACGACGACTGTGCTTTCGAGTCACCACCCGACGTTCGAACCCCGATGTATAGTCGGCCAGCCCTTCCAAAGACGCCGAACGACCGGCATAGGCTGCAGTCATGTCAAACACAAGCCGTACGACCGCCAGGGGGCGTTGCCCTGCCAGAGACCTGGGGCGCTGTCCTGCCAAGGACACGAATTAATTTTAGGACCTGTCAGCCCATCGACGACGTGACAACCCCGGCGATTGACAACTCCTCAGTTGTCTACATCACCAACGGCGGGACCATACCGCCTCCTACTATAAAACGGGGTAAGGCAACAGTTTAACGAGGTGGGCTCTTCTCTCCCTCTCTCCCCGCTCCATCGCTGAGTTTTTCCTCCTGGTTCCTCTCTACTGTTGCCTAGTCTCCTCTCTGACTTGACCGTCGGAGGGTCCCCACCGGAGGCAT
>KE505588.1:78267-92097 GCA_000441515.1 Elaeis oleifera | reverse complement strand
GGCCGGAGGCCTACCGACTGGAGACTCTTGAAGGGGTGGCCATCCTCGGACTTGGAATGCCGATAACCTGAGATTATATTACCAGTAAGCTCTGTATATCAGCAATTGAAATACAAACTCAGCTTCAAACACCGGAGTCTAGAATTTCGACTCTTCGACTACAAGTCGGTGCTCGCCAGCAACACGAGCCTCGACTCGGGCCCAACATTCCATTGGGAATCAACGGCCCGATCGCCGACGACACGTCGGACTCTTGCGAGGACCGACATATCTATGTTGAGGGGAGCTACACTCCTTCTACGGTCGACTCTCGATTGGCTAACCTGTCGACTCAGCTCCGATCGAGAAAGACAAAATGCCAACACGACCAAAGTCGCATTCGCGACTTACCGACCAGGTCACGGTCGGTTGAAGGATATTCGGCTTGCCATCGTTTATCACACGTCGCGACGTATGCACCCGACCAAGGTCCGGGCAATGGAAACTCGACTTCCCATCATTTCTCTGAACTAAATACGTCGGACGACATTCGACTATTGGGCTCTACAAGATGACCGGATCATCGAGCTAAGCCCAGAAGCTGGTCGACCTTCCGTCGACCTTCGACTCGACGAACATGCCCGACTTACGACCGGACAATGGATGACTTGGACCTTCGACTCAATGAGCATACCCGACTTACGTCTGGGCGACGGATACCCGACTCAGATTCTCAACTATCGGGTCCTACGACTCTCAACTATCGGATCCTACGACTCTCAACTATCGGGTCCTACGACTCTCGACTATCGGGTCCTATGCCCGTCGGAACGACCGATCTACGATCGGAGCTCGCTCTACCTTTGCCACGGCGTGCGCTACCGACCGTCTCGACCAACTGCCCGGGATATTACCGAACACGACAAGCATACACAAAAGGAAAGTTAGAAAATTTTTTATTTCATTCGTACTATACATGGAGTTTACAAAATTGGACCGAAGTCTGATTACAAGCTTGCATGAAACAAACAAAAATAACGAAGCTTCGACTATTCGTCGGAGTCGATCTCTTCAACCGGGAGAAGCTCGGGGGCAATCGACGTGTCCGCCCCGATCGACACAAGGTCGGAGGTCGGGACCGTCTCGCCTTCGGCAACTTGGTCCGGCACGGTCGGAACCACCTTGCCTTCGGCGACCCGCTCCGGGTCGGCTTCCTCCACGGCGGTATGATCTCCCGAGGAAGGGTCGGCCACCTCTTCTGTGGCTTGCTCATCCGACCCTGGGGGGACAATGCCGCCGAGGTCAAGCTTCGGGTACCGAGCCTGGATAGCATCCCGAGCATCCTCGTACCCCACCCGGTACGAGGCGAAACCGCTCTTCAGGAGCTCCTCCCGATAATTATCGGAGCCGCGGAAGTCTTCCACCGCCCGACCTACCGCCTCCTTCGCCGACTCTGCCTCCGCCTTCGCTATGTCCGCATCAGCCAGGGCGATCGACAGGTCCTCCTCGGCTTTGGCGAGGTTCTCCAGGCTGGCCCGAAGTCGCTCCCGCTCGGCCTAGAGCTCGACGACGATGCCATCCCGCTCCCGACACAAACGGTGCACGGTACGGCCTTTGCGTCTGGCTTCTTCCTGCACCGACTTAAGCTCGACCCCGAAGCAGCCAGGACGTCGTTGAGGCGGGATATCTCATCCTCGAGCCTCGCCTCCCGATCGATCGACAGCCTCAGCTGTTCGACCAATACCGCTTCTCAGCTTCGACGGTCTGTGCCTTATCCTTCCAGGCTGCCCGGACGTCTCCGAACCTCCGGTATCCGACCTCCAGTTCGGACATGGTGTAAATCAACTGCAAACAGAAGCCGATCGTTAGAAAGATAAAATACTAAAGACAAACAACGAAGGAGGAGGCAAGGCGGAACTTACCCGATCATGGTCGGATAAAAAGACGACAGCATCTCGATCACCCGCCGAGTCTTCAGAACCTCCCAGTCGATCGGGAGGAGAGTCCCCAGACAGTCTCCTGGCCAAGTCATGGTCAGCCAGGGCCGACGCTCCCTCGGGGACCTGGACGCCGGACGACACGATGCGATCCCCAACCTTGTGTCGTCTGCGGGGACCATCGGGGCCTTTCCCGACCAGCCGCCCAGGCCCGTAGGTCGGGAAGGAAAGGAAGCTCGAACTTGATTGAGCTCCCCCAGAGCGGCGACGGGAGCCACCGAAGGACGTTCGGGCTCTCGGGCGTCACCCTGGACTTCCTCCACCAGCGAAGCCACCGACACTCCCTCGACCGCGCCCTCCGCTGGCTGCTCCTCTGGTGGTACCGCCGGCGCCGACAGAGCGATGACCGGCTCCGACTGTTCGATCGTCGATGCGACGACGGTCGGGGCAATGCCTGAGACCTTTTCGGTGGGCGTGAAGGCCCGGCCCGGACGTCGGCCTTTTCCTCACTGCATATTGTCGGATCTCGGCGTCCGTCGGTCTCATCCTTGGCGGCATACCTACAGATTCAACAGAAGAGTCAGTACGAGCTTGGAACGAACGAGAAGCGAAAGGACAATCGATGGGTCGGACAGTACCTAGACGGGGGACCAGGCTCAGACCGACGTCATAGAGGGCTTGTTCGGTAATGAGCTCCCTCTGCTTCGGTACCGACATGTCCTTCAACCGGTAGAAGTCCTCCCGGTCGTCCGCCTCCATCCGGTTGTTCTCGTTCGGCCAGGTCAGAGGCTCGCCCCAGCGGGAAGGAAACCCCCAGGAAGAAGAAGAAGAAACAAAGAAGAACTGGTTCTTCCATCCATGAATGGACGATGGAAGACCAATGATAAAGACAGACCCTTCCGAAGATTGAAGAGCCACCACCCTCGGGCTTTAGGGTGGGGTCGAAGGATAAAAAATGTCCGGAAGAGAGAGATTCGAGGGTTGGTCGGCAAGAGCTGACACAACAAAGCAAAACTGATTATCAACCGAACTGAGTTCGGCGCCAATTGCGCCGGACAGAGTCCGTAATAATCAAGAATGTTTCAGACAAACTCCGAAATCGGAAACCGAAGACCGGTCCGGAGGTCCTCGACGTAGAACGCCACCTGGCCTACGGGCGGTTGTTAACCCGACCTCCGGCCCCAGGGGCATGGAGCTGAAACTACTCCGGGATACTGTACTGATCCCGGAGCCGATCGACATTCGGCCCCGAAAGTGAAGAGACCTCCACCTCCGGAGCTGACCGAAGATCATCAGTCGGATTTTCCGACTGATCTCCTCGAGGAGACGTTCTGGCCATTACGCTAGAATCGAAAAGGAGAAGAAGAAGAGGAAGAAGGAGATTCCAAAGAAGCGAGAAAGGAACGAGAGAGGACAGAACTCTCAAAGAAAATTTTCGAAGAAGGAGCAGAGACAACTATCTGGGACGAGGGAGACCGCTCGGGCAGAGTCTCTGCAGCAGAACTGAAAAAGTAAGTCTTGGATGTCGGTGGCCCCATATATATAGGGCCCCCCGACGGCCGAGATGAGGGCGCGCCCGACCAGGACCTTCCGAATGATCGACACGTGGCGGCATCCGGGCCCTCCCTCGATCCGACGATTTGACGCATCTATTCCAGATTGAGCCACGTCGCCTCCAGCCGCGTGAATAACTCCGGCCCAACGACCTCCCGACACGTGGCAGAAGAACCGCGCCTTAGAGTTAATTCGTCGGCGACGGTCCGCGTTCCCGATGGGATGCCTGACGGCTGTCCGTGCTTCCGAGGGAACGTCAGACGGCGGTTTGCGTTCCCTAGAAGACGTCTGACACCAGATCGTTTGACACCGGATCGCCAAGCATCGAATCATCTGACGCCGATTCGTCCGGATCGTCCGCTGGTGAGATCAGCCGGATCGGAGTACGACACAACGAGGATCCACTCCTTTCGTCCGACGCCCCATCCGTGTGGGAACGCGGGCCGACGTGACATCATACTCAGGAGTGGGGGGGGGCAACTGTTGGAATATACCGGCTGACCCCGGTACCGATTGATCCCAACGCCGACTCACCGACTGATCCCGACGCCGACTCACCGACTGATCCCAACGCCGACCCATCCTCGAGATGGATCGACTGACTTCACCCGTCCGACGACGGACGACACCGGCAGTAACTACCGATGATGCTCGGCCCGAGTGTGTCGGCCTAACAGGCCAACGCTGCCTCCGACCACCCGAAGGGCCGAACCTGCATCACCGACTCCCTGTCGGGTGGGACCGCCGACGTCCGACTTCTACGGACCCTTCCAAACGACGACTGTGCTTTCGAGTCACCACCCGACGTTCGAACCCTGACGTATAGTCGGCCAGCCCTTCCAAAGACGCCGAACGACCGGCATGGGCTGCAGTCCTGTCAAGCACAGGCCGTACGACCGTCAGGGGGGCGTTGCCCTGCTAGGGATCTGGGGCGCTGTCCTGCCAAGGACACGAATTAATTTCTAGGATCTGTCAGCCCATCCACGACGTGACAACCTCCGGCGATTTGACAACTCCTCAGTTGTCTACATCACCAACGGCGGGACTATACCGCCTCTTATTATAAACGGGTAAGGCAACAGCTTGATGAGGTGGGCTCTTCTCTCCCTTTCTCCCGCTCCATCGCTGAGTTTCCTCCTGGTTCCTCTCTACTGTTGCCCAGTCTCCTCTCTGACTTGACCGTCGGAGGGTCCCCGCCGGAGACATCTCCGGTCAGTGCGGACTTTCCCTTGCAGATGCTCGTTCCCGACGACCAAGCGACGAGGGGGTTGGCCGCAATAGAAAATTTAAACAAAACCACCTTCAGTCAGTGATATGAATGCCAAAATTTAATCACCACCATGTTATAAACAATTGGGATCGATTTTAACAAGAGCATCAGCCGAAAGTTGATGGAAATAGGCATCAATAAAACTATATATACTGTGGCATTTGGACATATGGAGGTGGCGCTTAGTGTTAAGAAGTATTATGCTTCTTAAAATATAAACCATAAGCATAAAGGCTTCTAGAAACTCTAGCAATAGCATAGAGAGAGAAGCACAAGGAGATTAAACATAGTCTCAACGAAAACAATAAACTGAGGGGTTAAATAAGAAAGGAAGGTATCCGAGAGACACTTGATTTCAGATTATTGAAGTGCTTGAAGGGGAACGGGAGCAACCAGAAAACCCCAAGTTTGGAGGAGAATTGAATTTACATTGATCGAGTAAGTGAACATGTGAGGCAGAATGAGAGAAGCCCAGATGTTGGGAGCATAATTTTGTTAGAATTTTCTAGAACAATAGATGGCCAGGGTTAATTTCCCTGGAAAATACTGCCGTTATGAGCACTTAAAAAGTTAACCAGATCCGTGGATGATGCTGCACCAAATCCCTTTATGCCGCGGGTAAAAATTCACATATTGGAAGCCTGCTACCATTAATCTTTTATTATGAATCTAGTTACAAGATAGATGATACATTAATTTAGAATATCAGAAATATATATTTTGCTGAACGTTTGATAATTGATATAAATATTCTGAATGTCTCATTGAAATTTGCTTAGACTATTTTCTATCTCGCACTTAGATTCAGGGATAGAATAAATAGAAAACTTCTAAATAGTATTTCATTGTATTAAAAAAATTGTTGTCTTGCAAACTCGATAGCTCAAAGAAACTTTTGTGCAAAATCCATGAATGGAGGCCTTTGCTACATTTGCATAACCATAATTCTTCAGTTCTCTTTATGAGCTTCATTTTTCTAAGGACTCTGCCCCTACAATGACATTTCTCATGGCTTAGCAGTTCTTCTAATGTTTGGCATCATAAATTACATCATTAAGATATCATTCATACTGCATGGGTGCCTAAAGGCAGCTTGACCCACTCAACGAAGAAGGCTTAGATAGATCCAAAGGAATGTTTGGTTCATGATTGAAATTGGAATGGTTAAATCTGCTGAAGTATTTAGTTTTTGATCAAAATCAAAATGAAAATTTGAATACTTAGGAGAGAGTGGAGATTGAGTTTGAGATAGATTGAGTCATTTCTATTTCATTCTAAAATTAGAATTGAAATAGAAATCTTTCCAACCAAATGATTGGAATAAGAATTACCCATTCCTATTCCGATTTCAGACCTCAACTCCCCTAAATCAAACACCCTCCAGTATAGTTCTGTTTGGGCATAAACTACTCTCCTTGCTGTTCCATTCCATGCTGGGCCGGCTGTGCCTAGGTTTTATTTGATCATCTCCTGATGTGCTTCTTGTTGAACTTGGTCTGGATAGACCTAGTTTTCGCATTAGTAGCACCACGATGGACACTAACATGTTATCTTGCAGCATTGCACCTGGTTGGTTCCAGATTCAATGTGAGAAGCACCTTGTAGAGGTCTCAAATCCAGGCTCAGATTTGGCTCAACCAGCAAATTGAGACCTGAATTTGGCATGAGCAGCATAACCGTGAGGTGGTAATTTGTTGAATTGATTCAGAGCCCTGGCTCGGCCATCTGGTCTTGATCCAATTGTAGCTTATTAGCCTTCCATTATTTCCATTATTTATGCAATAATAACAATAACAAATTCTGCACCGAGTCAAAGATTTTAATTTTTTTCACCCACATACGTCCGCAGCAATTTGCCAAAACCGCTCCCACGCCTCCATTATCTCAACGTCCACCCCCTTCCCTCTCTAACCAACTGCACTCCTGCTACTCGAGACCCATATCCTTTTACTTTCTTGTTTCTCCTCACTTTTTTCCCTCCCTCCACCAAACCGGAAAACCTCCATAACTGAACTCAAAGATGGTCTCTCTCTGGACGAGCTTTGCCAGGCTCCTCCTCCTAACTCTCTTCTCCTTGCAACCTTCCAATGCTCTCGACTTCGAGGTCGGCGATGATGAGGGTTGGGTTATCCCTCCTTCCAACAACACTGCACTCTACAACCACTGGGCCTCCAGGAACAGGTTTCAAGTTGGCAACACCATCCGTAAGTTACCCACTCAATTCTGCATTACATCAATATTCCTAAAACATCATTCAGAATTCTTTTTTTTTTCTTTTGACAAAAAAAAAAAGTTCAAGTACAAGAAAGATTCTGTGATGGAAGTGAGCGAAGAGGACTACCAGCAATGCAGGTCGTTGCATCCTCTCTTCTTTTCAAATAACGGGACAACAGAGTTCAAGCTGGATCACTCTGGGATGTTCTACTTCATCAGTGGGTGGCAGGTCACTGCAACAGGGGACAGAAGATGATCATCAAGGTGTTAAGCCATTCGAACTCGTGGGGACCAAGTGGATCACCTTCAAGCAGCAACCACACCGGAAGCTCGACCTCTCCTGAATCGCCTGATTCAAGTAGTGCAGCAGCTCAGGTTGCAGCAATCGTTCTTGAAGCCCTTGTGTTATTAATTGGCTTGCTCTTCTTTTAGATCCTTCAGAAGAGCATGGCGTTGTTAGTTGTTATTCTACTACTGGTGATTGGTTCTGGCTTGGAATTCGGTGCTGTGGTTTTTGCCATCCAATTATGCCGAAGTGACTGCCGAGGACTTTGTTTCTCACTAGTAGTCCGGCATTTTCTTCTCCCCGTGGGTTTATTGCAGTACTGAGTTTTTGCCATGTCATCACTTATAGGAGAGGTAATGTCTTTGTAGTTAATTGAATTCCTCACGTAAGGTTGAAAGATGAATGCACTTGAGATCTTTGCATAGAGAGCAAACTGAACAAAGAGTTGCAATCATCTTTGCCACTCTGTTTATGTAACATATTGTTGTGCCATGTGGGCAAGGAGGATTCTCTTAATAGTCCCACATCGGACAAACTCTGGAGTGTGCACGCGCTTAAAAGATGCGGACTCTTCTTTGTCCAACCGTGACTTCGGATGCACGTGCGTCTAAAGTGACGGCCCCTCTGAGAAGATCAGATAATATATCTTATGTGCGATAGAGAGGAGAAGATACTGTAACCGTTAACATCTCTGCACAACACATTGCTTCAATTATGCCAAAGCCACCTGCTAAACGGGTCGATCCCGGTTTGACACAAACTCGGTCCATGCCGGTCCGGCGTTTCGGATCCGAACCGACGCAAAACGCGCCGCATCGAATGGAGAGGGTCATTTCCGTCAATTAGATATCTCTCCCGCCAAAAGTCGTCGTCCCTTCCCGCCTACAAAATCCCCCCAAACGTCTCCATCTCCGTCGCAAGCAAACCCTTCCGTTCCCCAAGAAAAAGTGGATAGGGAACAAAATGGCGTCTTCCTCCAAAACCCAAGTCGAAATCTTCCAGCCCGCGAAGCGCCTCAAATCCCTCCCCGCCTCCCCCGAAACCCTGACCCCCAAATCCTCCATCTCCGCCCTCTGCAAGCCCTCTCCCACCGACGCCATGGGCGCCTCCGGCGACCTCCTCCCATCGGAATCCCCCTCCACCCTCACCCCGGATCAGAAGAAGAGGATCGAGATCAACAAGCCCTAGCGAGGTCGAAGCGGAATCTCCGGCTCTGTACCGAAAAACCGAGCGAACCAAAGGTATTCCTTTCTGATGCGTAGGGTTTCCGTACGTTTCCCCTTGATTCTTGGTGGGAATGGTAGTGATTGATGGCCGGTGGGCAATGTAGCTGAGGGGCTGGACTATGTGAAGCTGGAGGAGCTTTTGGTGGAGGAGACGTGGTTGGAGGCGCTCCCGGGGGAGCTTCAAAAGCCCTTCGCCAAGAATCTGTGCAGGTTTGTGGAGCGGGAGGTTCGTGGGAGCGTGCCGATATATCCTCCGCCGTATCTTATATTCAATGCCCTCCATTCGACTCCCTTTGATAGAGTGAAGGCGGTGATCATTGGACAGGTATACTCCCCCGCTCCTCCCAAGTTTTTGCTTTTCACCTTCGCGTTCAGGTTGTTTTGAGAAAGAATCTTTCATGCATTGTTTCTGGTAATCTGGTAAACTGGAGCAGAGTTGGTTCATGTTTCAGGTTGGACCGAGATACTGAAGGTCTACATTTTCTTTGCTTTGTTATCCCCTATCTTGCTTCTTTCTGTAATGCAATGCGACCTTTAGCAGACCTGGAGGCATTTGTTTGTGGCAAATTAGCGCTGACAGTTACTTTCCCTACTTATTCTCACAGCTTTTTCCTTGTTTCTGTTTTCTCGATGGAGTAGCCAGAAGATTGATTTTTGATCGTTAAAACATTGGAAACATGGAAAGGCTATGTTTTGCATATATGTATAAGGGCATTTATAGCATTCTTACTTCTAACCTTCTCTCTCTGTGTGTTCATGGGAGATAAGAAGAGCACAGATTAATTAATCTATTTTGTTTCAGGATCCGTACCATGGACCTGGTCAAGCCATGGGTCTTGCTTTCTCCGTGCCGGAGGGTATTAAGATGCCTTCTAGCCTAGTCAATATATTCAGGGAGCTTCAAAAGGATGTTGGATGCTCTGTGCCATCACATGGAAATTTGGAAAGATGGGCTGTACAGGTACCTTAATAATGGAAATAGGTGTCACTGTTCCTTTTGATTACAATATCATCTGGATGTTAATGCTTTCTCTTGTACACAATCTGCATTTATGCATTTCTCTCCTGATTTGCTCCATGTACAGTTCGTGCATATAACTACCATTGAAGAATTCCACACTGGGTCCGACTGTTGACTAGTGGGAATCTGTGATATTCATCGCAGAAACTAGTACTCGAGGGATAAATGATGACTTTCTTTCCCCTTTTATTCTTTTGAACTGTGCATTCGAAATATGGCCTCGATTCTGCATATATAATTAATTCACCACTTCTAGGGACCAAGATAAAACTTGGACATTGGCCATCAAAGTGTGATGTATCACCAATTTTGTATACATGGAATACCTCACACTGAAGCAGTTTGGTAGTTCCTTTGATTGTGCATCTCGAGAACTAACTTGAAATTTTCATGCAGGGTGTTCTTCTGCTCAACACTGTCCTCACTGGTATGTTCTTTCTCTTCGCATTTTGATAATGTATTACTTTTTTTTTAATTGTGTATTGATTAAATGTAATTAATCACATTACTGGGCAATGATTGGTTGAACATCTTAAATGAAGCTTTGCATTGTAATATGGGAGTTTTCTTTATGCTTGTTACCTTCTACAGTTCTGTTGCCTGAATTGCAGTTACTACATTTGCTGATTTAAACAGAGTGCCCAAAGACTTAAGCTTAGGTGGCATCAGACTGAAGCAATAAAAAGGGGAACGAAAATTAGTTTGAAACAATCAGGAAGCTAGGAATTGAAGGGGAATTAGGCTTGCATGATGTACAAGAAGAGATTCCAAGCATTAACAAACTTGTTTGGCACTCCATTTAAGGTCTAATGCTAAGATGCATACGTGACAAGTGTTTTCTAACAAGAAGAGAACATGGGTACAGTAGGGAAAAAATAATAAATTCATTCATAATGAAAACAGTAATGGAAGAGGTGGTCTTGTTGTTGATAAGAGTTTAATTGTGAAAAAGAGATTAATCATCTTTCATCTCATGCAATTTTAAAAATCAGCACTATTTTTTTCTCACCCATATCAGTCTATTTTGTGGGAGTATGTAACCATTGAGAACAGATTATGGAGTAGATTTTAGTACCATTGATACAGGCACCATAAAACAGTAGTATGAGATCTGTGGTGGTGCTGATTGCTCCAGGAGAAGAGGATGAGAGGATAGAAAGGGGTTTGTGGTTTATTGGGGCTTGGGGGTTCGGGGGATCAGTTTGTAATTGCATATGAAGTCACCATCAACCATTGTGAAGACAGGGGCTTAAGAAATTTTCTCCCTCTTTAGCCCACAAAGACACAAACCTTAGGCTCTCATATGATACATGACGAATGCACAACATGGTAAGCGTAATCCGTCACCTTTAGTGATCGTAACAAGTGGCATTATACTTGCAAAAAATCATGACATTTGAATTTCATTTTGTAAGCCTTATAACCAATGACTTGCCAAGTTGCAGTTTCCTTATGTCTTGTCAAATTTTGTAATGGATTCAGTGTCCTTTGGTGGATGCACCGTAATATGTAAATTTTAGTATTTTCTTAATGCATGATTTCTGTGTCAGGTTTGTACTGCATTTGTATGAAATTTTGCATCGGTACCTATACAAATTATGCTTTAGCTGGACTGGCTTTTCTCATTATAATTTTGCAATCATTGTTTATAGAAATATCATTCTAGTTGGTAATTAGCATTTTTCTGTAAATAATAATCTTTGTTTTATGTTTTCCCTCTCTCTTATCAGTGAGGAACCATCAAGCTAATTCACATGCTAAGAAAGGTGGGAGCCATTTACTGATGCTGTGATTCGAACAATTTCACAGAAGAAATCTGGAGTTGTTTTTCTTCTTTGGGGAAATTCTGCTCAAGAAAAGTCAAGGTAATTTCTGCTTGTTAACTAAATTTGCAATTTATGGTTACAAAATAAGTACAACCAGATATAACTATGAACTAAAATCAGAACAAAATTTTCCTGCAAAAGCTGGAAAGTTGATCACTAATTGCAACATGTCATAGAAAGTGGGAAGATGCATTGGATTATCACTATGAGAAACCTCTTTGCTTTTCTTTCCTCCCATATTTGTTTAATATGATTCTTGAAGTTCATAATGTTAAGTTTCTTCATTTGAAGCTAATTATTGCTAATTTTATTGACCATGTTAGCTAAATCTTGTTGATTAGCATTATCAGCATCTACTCTAGAACTTATTTAAATTTCACTTACATTTATGCTATTGCTGTTAGCAGATTGATTGATGAGTCAAAACATCACATTCTAAGAGCTGCTCATCCATCAGGCCTATCAGCTAACAGAGGTTTCTTTGGATGCAGGTTTGTTTTTCTTATAATCAAAATAGTATTATATTTCCAGCCATTTCTCTATTTATTGTTCCGGCTTCTATATTACAACAGCAAGGCTTTGTATCTTACAAAATTACTGGGTTCTTTAAGCATGAATTTACTTAATCCTTTAAGATTAGAGTGTTAAAGGTATGATCCAGAAATGCTGGCAACATATTTGATTTCTTAGTTTGTAGTCGCACAAATGTGGACTTGAAGATCCGAAATAGAAGGGATGAAAATGTAGGTTGTTGTAAGTGGTGTGGCCTCGAGCCTGGATAAGTTGCTGAAGAGTATGCAACAGTGCAAGTTGTTATTTCAACACAGCCTCTTTTTGCACTTTCATGCTTGCTCTACTTATCACTTCCTCTTTTTCATGGTAGTCTCAGTGTCCTGCAGCCAGTGTAAACTTTGGATCTCCTGCTAATGCCAGCTAGGTGGTGCCAAGTCCTTGAAACTAATTCAAGAGTCCCCTTGCATTTAGTAGATGTCTATCACTCTCAAACCTGTAGCTTGTTAATTTTCCTGGCTCTTGGACTGTAGTTGGGATGAGCAGAACCACTTATTTCTTATTTATTAACAAGCCAATCATTTTATATTTGTTTAGCAGCAAAACTGAGCAATTGTTCTAACCTAACTACCTCTTCTGTAACAGGCATTTTTCTCAGACAAATCAGATATTGGAGAGATTGGGCCTTTCTCCCATAGATTGGCAACTCTAAGTTAGAGAAACCTTCATAAACTCCAAGGGTGAGGCCATCTTGTTTGGCCAATTTTGTACTAACTTGACGGCTACTTATTTATATCTAGCGAGTTGGGTGAAGTTTCGAACGTAGGCCGGCGTTTGTGGAGAGCAAGGCTTTGAGCCACGGCACAATCTTATGTCAATCATATTGTGGTGTGTGATGGATGTATTTTGAACCTTATTTTAATGCTGAAATATCATGTTGAATCATATAGCCAACTGTCAATTTATTGAGGAGCTGCAAATCAGTTGTTTGTCTTACTTGGAGGGTGTTTGTCCCACTCGGGACTAATGAATTGCCCGTGTATGTTAGATATTATCCAACTTGCATAGCGTTCTACTAAACACATCTCACAGCGACGTTTGTTCGTTAAAAAAAATAAAATATAATTTTCTGTGCCCATTGATCTCCCTGTTCTTCCTAATCCAACCTCTTCCATGGAAGGAATAACTGCATTCTGTTGGATGAGCGGAAATAATCTTTAGTTGTATACATGATGCGCCTCTCCGAATCTAAATCCGTGACATGTTTATATCATACAAAAGGACCTTCTCGATACGTTGTTAAAGATCTCTTGGCTATCGGGTGTGTGAGGGGCGTCGTCGGTCTTTTCTCATTGGTAACCATGACTATCTTTCATCTTCCTCTCCGAACTCTCATGAGATGTTGCCGGCCTTTCCATCCATCGGTAGGGCCTCCCTATTTTCTTCCCCTTCTTTCTCTCTCCCTCACTCTATCTCTCTTCTCTTTTCTCATTTAATACTTCCATCGGACTTCCTTCTTTCCCTCTCTTTCTTTGGTTGACTCTCATCTTAGCATCGGTCTGCTTCTTTCTTCCGATGCCGAGATCGGAGCATTCGTCAACCCTTCTCATCTGTCAGCCTTCCATCAAAAGTCACTTCTCCCTATTAGCATCATCGGGACGTTGGAGGAATGGCTGTTCAAAGCAACTTTGGTGGAGGCGTCGATGCGGTCCCTCCTTTCCTCTCTTGGGACAATTAATTCGGCAATCTCCTCCAACGATTAGATTCGCTTTTTCCCATCGACGACATGACGGACTTCCCTATTTTTTTGAAATTCAAATTTGAATTTTAAAACTATTAATTGATGGGTGTTTCAAATTTGAATTATGTTTGTTGTTGGAGTTTCCTTCTCCTGTAATGGCACCTCTTTTTATCTTCTGTACCTCTTTTATTCTCTTACTCATTAACAAATTTGATGACTACCGTACTTATACATAAAAATCTCTTTATATATATATATATATATAT
>KE505588.1:60880-71420 GCA_000441515.1 Elaeis oleifera | reverse complement strand
TTTTTAAATTAAATTAATAGCGATAAAATATTTTATTGCTATTAATCTATTATTTATTAGCAACATTAAATTTCATCGTAAATATTTTTTTATGACTAAAATTTTTCATCGTAAATAGTTTTCAAAAAATAAATTTTTTAATGATGAAATTTTTCATCGTAATAAAAATTATTACGATAAAAAAATTTCATCATAAAATATTATCAACGATGCGATTATTGACGATAAAATATTAACAACAAAAATAGGTTATTAGCGATGAAAAATTTTCGTCGCTAATAACCTATTTTGTAGTAGTGAATAATAAATGCATTCCAAGATAAACACAAACTCATAATTTTGTTTATCAGCACATAATTTTATTTATTATTTAGAGTTTGTATTTATCCTCTGATAATTTGATAATTTATGTTTATGTCCATAAGACTTAGTATTTATCCTCTCTTTTATTATTTATCATGGGTGGACTTTAGGATCATTCAACTTTTGAACTGCGAGTTTGTATTTATCTTGAAAAATTTTTATTTATTGGCACAGAGTTTGTGTTTATTATCGTAATTTTATTTATTATTTAAAGTTTATGTTTATCCTCCGATAGTTTGTATTTATTTTCACAGGACTTAATGTTTATCTTTGTTGTTTATCGTAAGTGGATCTAGGATTACTTAATTTTGAACCGCAAATTTATGTTTATCTTGAAAAATTTTTATTTATTGATACAAAATTTATGTTTATTATTTATAATTTTATTTATCTGCATAGAGTTTGTATTTATTATTCGTAGTTTCTGTTTGTTATTTAGAGTTTGTATTTATCGTTTATGTCCGTAGGACTTAGTATTTATCCTCTCTCTTGTTGTTTATCATGGATGGACCTTAGAATTACTCAATTTTTGAATCGTGAGTTTGTATTTATCTTAAAAATTTTTATTTATCATATTTATTATTCATAATTTTATTTATCGATATAAATTTATGTTTATTATTTATAATTTTTATTTATTATTTTGAGTTTATGTTTATCCTCTGCTAGTTTATGTTTATTTTCACAGGACTTAATGTTTATTTTGTTTATCGTGGGTGGACGTAGGATCACTTAATTTGAAATCACAAGTTAGTATTTATCCTAAAAAATTTTTGATTCACTTTTAGATGTGCACGCATTTTTTGAGAAGTGCCTGTACTTCTGTCCCATGAATTCACTGTACATCTGCTTGTCTTAAAAAAAGCACCCGTGACTTAACAGGAGTGGTTAAGGGATGCTACTCTTTTTATATTGGCTCTTTCTCCTCTTTCGTCATGCGATGATGGGTGGGGCAATATCTTTGCGGGCGGTGGCACGACAGCACTAGGTTCTCAATCGAGGCCACTGCTCATCATTTGAGGTGGAGCCATCTTGCAAGCTTCGTATTGACTTGAGAGGTATTGAAAATTGCCATTTTTACTTCAAAGAAGCTCATACCTATGGCTTCAAGAGATTTCTCCTATTTCATGTTTGGAGAGAGCATAGCTTCGATGACAGTCTCTCTGATGCTTTTGTAGAGTACTAGCTCTTTTAGGATGGCTGGACCGTGCCGTCCCTCGATGATGATCCGTTTGCCGCTCCTGGGTTCTCAGAGACCTCCTCAGGCCCGCTTCTTGCACCCCTCCTGTGCCTGGGGCGACGGATAGTCGGCACGTCGAGGGAGCAAATCTCATTGAGACGTCGGAGGATAGTCGGCACTTTTTAGAATTCTATGATCGCTTTAAAATTTATTGTTCTCACATTTTCAGAATATATAGGACTTGACACCAGACACAGACTTTCTGGCAGAACTTTCAGCAAATTTGAAACTGCCCTTGCCGACTTAATCGTAAGTCAGTTATGCTTCAAAATTTTTTGGTCACCAAGTTTTGAAGGCTGAAACTCGACTGCAATATCGGCATATCAGTGCGGAATATGGCAAAATATTAGAAAGAGTTTTCTGCTGTCATGGCAAAATATTAGAAAGAACTTTCTGCTGTCATTTTGTTTGTTGTTTTCTTCTGTGCGGTGCTTGGTGTGCCGTCGTTGTAATACTTTGTATTTTGTAATGGGCTCGAAACTCTAAATTATTTTTCATTTGATGATATAGACATTCAAGCTATATAAATATTTATATTTTATTTAATTTTTTCAGATAGTTTATATTTATTTGGGTAGGACTTAGTTATGATCTTGTGTTTTATCCTGGATAGGTCATTGGATCACTCAACTTTTGAACTCCGAGTTTGTATTTATCCTGAAAGTTTTATTTATCAATATAAAATTTATATTTATTATTTATATTTTTGGTTTTATGCAAAGCTCCGAATTATGACCCAACCTAAAGACCCTGCTTTATAATCCTAATGAAATTTTTGTGAGGTCTGTGGTGTTTATCTTGTAAAGTTTCTATTTATCGATATTTTATTATACAAACTGCTATCATATATCATCATGATGGATTTCGAACAGCTTTCAGAGTTGTGCATGGGTACTTTTAGTCTTCATGAATATTCTTTTATCTCCACGAAACAGAGGACCCGCGTCCTCTTCTTCCTCTTTCATTCATAAAATATGGTTAATAAATCAACAAAATTTAAGCCTAAAATCGAAGAAATTGACAAAGAAAGCTGGAAGGATTCATGAAGGAAGCTGCAAGGATTCATGAAGGCATCTTCAGGTGCCTCCTCTCTTCATCACATGTAGGCACCTACATGCGGAGGAGGCCGTCGGTAGGGCGGTGAAGGCCGGCGGTGGCGCAGTCAGGCCCGATGGATGTGCGAGCGCCTCATCTAGGAGCGTGTAGCATCTATATATGAATTGTAGGCACCTACAATTCACATGTAGGCGCCTACAATTCATGTAGGCATCTACATATAGAGGAGGCCATTAGCAGAGCAGCCAGGTCTGGTGGACACACGATGCCTCACCTAAGAGCCTCGTCTAGGAGCATGTAGTGCATACATGTGTATTATAGACACCTACATCTACAATTGAATTATAGGCGCCTACAATTCATATAGGCGCCTACATGCGGAGGTCTCCGCCGGTGGTGGTGTAGCCAAGTCCGACGGACGCATGAGCTCCTCGTCTAAGACCTCCACCGATGGTGGTGTAGCCAAGTCCGATGGACGTGCGAGCTTCTTATCTAGAAGCATGCAGGTACCTACATGAAAATTGTAGCCACCTACAATTCCCTACAATTGAATTGTAGATGCCTATAATTGAATTGTAAGTACCTACAATTCAATTGCAGGTGCCTACATGTGAATTATAGGCACCTACAATTCAATTGTAGGCACCTGCAATTGTAGGTGCCTACACGTAAATTGTAGACACCTACAATTCAATTGCAGGCACCTACAATTCAATTGTAGGTGGCTACAATTTACGTGTAGGCACCTGCACCTGCAATTGAATTGTAGGTGGCTACAATTTACATGTAGGCACCTACAATTTACATGTAGGCACCTACAATTCATGTAGATGCCTATATGTGGAAGATGCCGCAGACGAGACGACGAAGGCTAGCGATGGACCGACGAAGGCCGACGGCGGTGCAGCTAGACCCGACGGATATGTGATGTCTCGCCTAGGAGCATGTGAATTGTAGGCGCTTACAATTCAATTGTAGGCACCTACATGTGAATGTGAATTGCAGGTGCCTATAATTCACATGTAGGCGCCTACATGCTCCATGTAGGTGAGGTGTGCATGCAACCGTCATTGTCTCGTCTGTTGCTGTCTTCCGGTAACCCCCACCCACCTCCCCTCTTTTTCTCTCTACCCTCACCCATGACCACCGTCTTTCGATAACCCCCCATCTGCACCTTCTCTCTTCTTCTCTCTCCCCCACCCACGACCGTCGTCTTTCGATGACCCCCACCTGCACCTCCTCTCTTCTTCTCCATCCCGCGATCACCGTCTCATTTCCTCCCAAGCTGAGTTCTCCACCCCACGGCTGCCATCTCTTCTCCCCCAAATCTCTCACCGGCCATTAGTGAATATTTTATATAAATTACATTCAAAAATTTATATTTTCATTGTTTCTCATTATTGTTTCTCATTGTTTGTGATAAGATAAATACAAATTGTAAATAATCTTGATAGGATAAACACAACCGTAGGTAGGATAAATACCAAGTACTCCAAAATAATAACACAAACTGTAAATAATCCTGATAGGATAAACACAACCGTGGGTAGGATAAACACCAAGTACTCCAAAATAATAAACAAAATTTTGAATAATAAACACAAACTCTGAATAATAAATACAAACTCTGCTGGAATAAATATAAACACTGCAGAATAAACACAAACTCTGGGGTGATAAACACAAACTGTCTAGAATAAATACAAATTCGAGATCAAAAGTTTTATTTATCGACACAGAGTTTATATTTATTATTCGTAGTTTCTGTTTATCTGTATAAAATTTATATTTATTATTCATAATTTTTATTTATTATTTAGAGTATGTATTTATTGACTTAGTATTTATCCTCCTCTCTTGTTCTTGTTTATTGTGGGTGGATCTTAGGATCACTCAATTTTTGAATCTCAAGTTTGTGTTTATCCTGAGAAGTTTCTATTTATCGATACAGAGTTTACATTTTTGTTTATCTCTGTATAGAGTTTATGTTTATTATTCGTAGTTTGTATTTATTATTTAAAGTTTGTATTTATCCTCCGATAATTTATATTTATTTTCGCAGGACTTATTGTTTATGTATTCAAACTATGTTAATGTGGTTTAAATTTTGAATATTTTTTATGGACTCAAATTATGACCCAATCTAAAGAGCTTGTGTTGTGATGCGAATGGAATATTTTTTGAGGTCTGTGGTGGTAGCGAAGGGAACCGGCCAATCTCAGTAGTTTTGTGAGAGATTTATCAATTTATTCTTGATCTTTTCCATTCTCTTTGGCCATCAAAAATCAGATTAAAATCCTCCCTAACTCTTGAGCTACAGTGCTGAAGGTATCAAAGGCGCCTTAATTAAATGAATGCACCTTTATGGTTGATGAAGGCACCTTTGACGAAGAAATCTGAAAGGACGGAACCTGGAAGGAAGGTGCCTTCATCAAGCTATCAAGCTGGAAGGAACTTGGAAGGAAGGAACCTGGAAGGAATAAACTTGAAAGAAAGAAGGAATTTGGAAGAAAGGAACCTAAAAGGAAGAAACCTGGATGCATGAATATGCCTTTGCTTGATGACCATTTAATGACTAAGACTCTTTTAGGCAATTAAACTCTTCATTCATTAATCTATTTTTGTTTTGTGCCTGTCGTTATACTCCCAATGTTGTGGTGCAAGCTCTTGTTATTCTCCTCTAGATACGTCAAGGTTTTGCCCTATCTTCATTTTGGTTATTGTAATGTCTGTTTGCTACTATAAATGTCAAGGTGCTATTGTAAATTTTTCTGATTTTGTTTTGGATTATGCTACTTTATAATTTTTAATTCATTATTTTTTTTATAAAAATATGTTTGCGCCTACACCAAACCTATTTACCGAATGTAGGTGCCTACACCAAGGAAAAAATGTAGGCACCCACATATGGAAGGAAAGGCACCTTAATCCCTAAGGATAGGTGCCTTAATCCTTAAAGTAGGCGCCTATCCTTGGGATGTTGGCACCTATCCTTGGGATGTAGGCGCCTGAGCTATCCTTGAGATATAGGCATCTATCCTTGGGATTAAAGTGCTTATCTTTGGGATGTAGGTGCCTTAATCCCTAAGGTAGGCGCCCATCGTTGGGATATAGGCACCTACATCTGGAAGGAATTAGGCACCTTGAGGATGTAAGGCACCTACATTCTCATGTAAGGTGCCTACGCCTACATTCCGAATATCATCTCAGCTCCTCTTGTTCTTCTATTCATCTTCTTCCCTTCTCGACGATCTCATCTCAAAATCCCTAGCTCCCATCTCCAAACCCATCTCACCATCTCCTCTCACATCTCAAATCTCAACCAAATTTATGTTTATCCTGGGCCTATTTGTTATTATTTAGAGTTTGTGTTTATTCTGAGATGGTTTGCATAGCTTTGTGTACCATATCCCTTTATTGTTTATCCTAGACTCAACTTTTTGACCATGAGTTTGTGTTTATTCTAGACAGTTTGTGTTTATCATCCCAAATTTATGTTTATTTCGTAGAGTTTATATTTATTCCAGTGGAGTTTGTGTTTATTATTCAGAGTTTGTATTTATTATTCAAAATTGGAGTACTTGGTGTTTATTCTATCCACGGTTGCGTTTATCCTACCCAAGGTTGTTTACAGTTTGTGTTTATACTATCACAAATAATAAGAAACAATAATAAGAAATAATGAGAATATAAATTTTTGAATATAATTCATACAAAATATTCACTAATGGCCAGTGGGGAGTTTGGGAGGAGAGGAGATGGTGGCTGGGGGATGAAAAATTCAGTTTGGGAGGAAATGAGACGGCGATCACAGGATACAGAAGAAGAGAGGAGGCACGGGTGGAGGGTTATCAGAAGACGATAGCCGTGGGTGGGGGAGAAAGAAGAAGAGAGGAGGCACAGGTGGAAGGGTTACCGAAAGATGGCACCACGAGTGGAAGGGAGAGAGAGAAGAAGAGAGGAGGCGGGTGAGGGGTTATCAAAAGATGGCAGCAGAGGAGACGATGACAGTTAGGGCTATCAAAATGGGCTTGGCCCATAGGGCCGGCCTGGCTCAACCCTATAAATGGCGTGGGCTAGTTTGCCATATGAATAGCCCAAATAACAATCGGGCCTGTTTGGCCCGCCCCACATCAGTCTAAGGGCTAATATGGGTAGGGTCGAGTTAGCCCAAGTGGGTCATGAAAACTTAAAAAAAAATTTAAAGAAAAATCTATTAGTTTCTAATCCCTAGGACCCTATTAGTTTTTTAATCTTGAGCCCCGCTGCCTCACATCACCGACCGCCACCGTATAGCAGCAGGATGACCGCCTTCGTCGGTTCCTCTCCCTTTCACCCCCAACTCTACAGATCCCCCCTCCTCTTCCTCATTGTCGGTGCCACTACCTCCAGCCTTCGAGTCTGATCACGAATCAAGATACGCCGGCCCCTCCTCCCTTCCACCGACAGACGCCCCTCCATCCAACCTCCGGACGATCCTCCTCCTCCTTCAGGCCCTCCTCTGGGCCCTTCCTCTCTTTCACCGACGGACGCCCCCTCCATCCAACCTCCGGATGATCCCCCTCCTCCTTCGGGCCTCTCCTCCCTCCGCCGACGGACGCTCCTCTATCCAACCTCCAGGCGATCCCCCTCCTCCTCATCGTCGATGCTGCCACCTCCAAGTCAAATCTGATCGTGGCTCCTCCTCTTCAGGCTCTCTCGATCTCTCTCCTCTCCGAGTCAGATCCGCGCCACCTCCGACCTCCCTCAAGCTCTCTCGATCTCTTTCCACTCTCCAAACTCAACCGCTCGAGGCTCTCCCCTCTTAGGCTCTCTGCCTCTCTCGATCTCTTTCCATCTCACTTCAGGTTCCAGGACCAAAGTCTGGGCCCTCTCTCCCTCTCAGGCTCGCTCGGTATGATCTGATCCAACTCTCTCCGACTCTCCCTCTCGGCTCTTGGGCTTTACTGCTTTACAGTTTACTCTTCGTCATCTTCGATGTTAAATTAATATAAGAATATTAATTAAATAACTATTTCATTAGTCATGATAGACTGAATCAATGATAGTATATTTTTGTTTATTATATTTTATGATTTTTATGTAATATTTTTGAAAATCATGGAATCTCAATCGTCATAAATTCCAATCAAAACTGGAACTGAATCTAATATTTCTGGATCAGTGAATAAGAATAGAAATAAAATATTAGATGTTTGAAATTTTTCACAAAAATTGGTAAAGCAAAAGATGGAATTGAAAGAGCAATATGTAATAGTTACAAGCATGAGTATAAAGTTGATCCTAAACCTAGTGGTTCAAATTATGGAACTTCACATTTGCATCATCATTTGCAAAGTTGTAAAATGGTTGAATATCATAATACGGAAGAAATGATCATTGATCAAGTAAAAAAATAAGGTCTAGAAAATAGATCAAATGATTTCTCGTAAAATGCTTGCAAAAGCTATCATTAAACATAACTTGCCTTATAATTTTGTTGAATATGATAAGATTAGATCTTTGGCAAAGTGTATAAATCCAGATGTGGTGATAAATTTTAAGAATACTGCTGTAGCTGATGTTCAAAAAATTCATTTGAGAGAGAAAGAGAAGCTTAAACAAGCTATGGCTAAGCTTTCTAATAGAGTGTGTTTGACTTCTGATATATGGACAGCATGCACTACTGAGGATTATATTTGTTTAACCGCTAACTTTGTTGATGAAAATTAGAAACTAAACAGTAAAATTCTCAATTTTGCTCATATAGAACCTCCCACGCTGGAGTTGAATTGGCTTCAATTATATTTGATTTCTTGAAAAAATGGGGTATAGAGAAAATTTTTCTATTACCTTAAATAATGTTTCATCTAATGATAACATGGTAGATATTTTGAAAGGTCATTGTCATTTGCAAAATAGCTTATTGTGTGATAGAGAATTTATTCACATACGTTGCTCTGCTCACTTACTGAATCTCATTATTCAAGAAGGCTCGAAGATGGCCAGTGAATCCCTATATAAAATCAGAGAGTGTCAAATATGTGAGGGGATCAGATGGAAAATAAAAATTTCAAGAATGTGTTAAGCAAATGGGTCTTGGTGTAGGAATTGGTTTAATGTTAGATATATCAACCGATAGAATTCAACATATTTGATGCTTGATAGCACACTCAAATATAAAAGACTTTTGCTAGTCTCCAATTGATTGATAGAAATTTCAAATATTGTCCAACAGACGATGAATAGAGAAGAGGAAAGAAATATATAAATTCTTGGAACCATTTTATGAGACTATTAATAAGATCTCTGGCTCATCTTATCTGACCTCCAACTTATATTTTTGCAAGTTTGAAAATTGAATGCATGTTGAATGATAATTTATATTGTAAAGATGGGATTATCAAGGACATGACTCAAAGAATGAAAGAAAAGTTTGACAAATATTGGAAGGAGTATAGTATAGTGCTTGCATTTTGAGCTATTCCTGATCCACGCATGAAGCTTGAATTTCTAGAATTTTGTTACTTAAAGATTAATCCTTCTATTGCTGAAGAGAAGAGATTTTATGAAAATGAAATTGTACAAGCTCTATGAACAATATATAAGCAAGTCCAGTGCATCATCAAGTGCAAGTGCAAGTAATTCTCCATCCAATATTTTGTCTAGGCCAAGTGGAGGAGCGAAAATCAAAGATACAAAATTTTAGTGTCAGTTTTGAATGTTCTTTAAATTAATTGTTTTAAAATTTTAATTCTTTTCAACTATATGTTATTTGATATCTGATATCTCATCAGTTTCTCTTTTTTTGTTGTGAATGTGTTAAAATTTTTTAGGAGTTCAAGAAATATGGGAGTGCAACTAAATCTAATGATGGCAAATTTGAATTGGATCTTTATTTGGAAGAGCGAATATTTGATTATGACTGCTTTAATAATTTGGATGTACTCAAGTATTGAAGGGATACTATACAATATCCTGATCTTTCAGTTATAGCACGTGATGTGCTAAGCATTTCTATTATTACAGTAGCATCTAAATCTGCCTTTAGTATTGGAGGTCGTATTCTGAACAAATATAGAAGCTCTCTCCTTCTTGAAAATATCCAAACTTTTAGTTGCACGCGAAATTAGTTGCATGGCTTTACTCCAAATGGTATTTTTTTAATGTTCTTTGGATTTATTTTAATATCTTGATTAATGATTGATTTTTATTTTTCAATGGGATTGATTGTCTAATTCTTTTATTATTATAAATTTTAGATGAAAATGATAGCCTTGAGACAAGTGTATCAAAAGTAGATTCAAATGTTGTGCAGCTTGAGAAAGAGGCCAATAAAGATAGTGAAATATGATTTGTTATGGACATTGAATTTTAGTATTTTACATGGTTTGGTGTGATGAATTATTAAATTAATGATGTTTGAAATTTTTAATTTCTACTTTATTAATATTTTGATTGAATTTTTGAATTTTAGATATTAAATTGATGGTGTTTCAACTTTCAATTGAGGATATATTGATTTTTTTATTAGATTATTGGTTTTACTTTGAATTGCAAGTAGATAAAATACTCAACATATGTTGGTTCTTACTTGATAGTGTTATCAATGCATAGACTATGTTAGTTGGTTCTTTGCTTTAAGTAGGCCATGAAAACGAATTGAGCTAGAAAATATCAGTATTCAGAAACTTTATGAAACAAAAGAAGAAAAGACAAAGAGTCATCAATAATCACGGATAATTAGTTTCTTATCACTTGAATATGCAACTTTCATTTTTTTCATAGAACAACAGGACAATCTCTATTTAACTGAAATTCTACAAGCAATTCACGCATCAAAGATCAGGAGCAATCAAGTTTTGAATATTCTTTTTTTTTCACTTTACTCTTCAGTCATTG
>KE505588.1:40572-55519 GCA_000441515.1 Elaeis oleifera | reverse complement strand
GAGAGAGAGAGAGAGAGAGAGAGAGAGAGAGAGAGAGAGAGAGAGAGAACCAACCTGAAATTGAATAACCCATCTTCTTGGTTAAGAATTTGGAGAGACAAGGTGCCTTGAACGTCAAAGTTACTAACCCCCCCATCCCTCTTAATCATTACATTGAGCCTTTCTTCAATTGTCAATGTAATGGGATCAGTCGGTGGAAGAGGCGCCTTCGACTGCACGGCACTTGGTTGCACATCCTCAAGAATGACTTCTCCTTCAGCCTTTAATGACTCTAAAATTGATTTGTACGTTGCATTTTGCCTAGCTTCATGCCAAGGCCTTTTGGAGGAGCAGTAGCTGATGCAGAAGGACGACCTAGAGATCCCAATTGAGTCTTCAGAAAAGAATTGGCTCCAAAAGAAACTAACAGTCAAACATTAAACAAACACTAACATCACCAGTTAACAATTTGGATATATTTCCCAGTCAACATACGTTTTACTTTGAATAACAGAGACCATTACACATCTGGCAATAGAATTCATGCTATAAATCGAAACAATGTTAACAACAACTAACAAAGACAAGGATGGTAGTTGCATATTATTGCACTTAATAGGGAGGCAGCAATTTCATAATAGCAATAAAGAAAAAATCTCCAATATATGCTGTGTGAAGTTCTGCAGTAGACTTTTCAGAAATTATTTGCAGTAATATACAGGTTTCAATAAGTTTACCAAGCCTTTGACTTGTTCAAATTAATCTGCAGAATACATCACAGCATGATTTGAATATATCATATAACAGGCCATGTATGAAAAAGACTGTATTCAAATTATGGAAACTTTAACCCATATAGTGAGATAATTCTGCCTTAACTCAAGCATAGAACACATTAACACTAATAAGCTTAATCACTACAGAAGCATGTGACCCATGATCTTTTTCTCAATTTCTGGAAATAGACCATTTTGCAACAAGTTATCTTGGGGTCTGACATTTCCAACATAAATTCAGGTTACTCATCAATGTTGAATGCTTTAAACTCCTGGAGGAAAGATTTATATCTTGAAATACTCTTAACAACAATTATCAAAAGCCAAGACAATCGACAAATAGAAAACTAAGAAATATACAAAAGGAAAAGATCCATGTACTTCCAGTCACAACAGCAAAAATACATCTCTAAATCAAGGTAATATTTTAGAAGAAAAAATCAATGATCTCTTAAAAGTTAGAATTAAAATAGTCAGAATTAGCCACCTTTGAATTAAAGATTGAATATTGTACGTTATTGTAAATCATGCTAACAATATTCATATGAGACTTGGGGCAATAATGTAAACCTTTGGGCTTGCTAGAGAAGGAATCCACATCAGTGCTCAATCCAAATCCAGAACCACTTCCAAAACCGGTTCCACTACTGGAGATACTCATATCACTAAAGCCGCTATCAAGTTTCCGTGGACCAGACATGGATGACATAAATCCTCCTCTGTCACCTCTGTTCTTTCAATCTACAATTAATGTACACAAGAAATATAAAAATATTTAAAATGTAAAATTAAGTCAATGTCGCTGACAAAATATAGAAGTGAGAGGCATTCATGAAAACTGTCCAAGTTGCAGTTACACATTGACAAACAGCATCATACACAAAAAGTAAATGTATATCAATTTTTTCTGAATGTATATCAATTTTTTCTGCATTCTTTTCTATCATACCCTTGATCGTATTAGTTTAATGAAAAGTCGAGTAAAAAACACATATGGAAAACTTGCAGCATGGTGGCTTACTAGAAATAACCTGTAGCTAAACTAGATTTGGAAGCTGCCCTCAGTAAGATGTGAATGTACAACCTTTGGCTCTCTATATTAGATTTGGAAGCTGTTCTCTAGGAGATAGTAGAAGGTGCAATCTTCAATGTAAGTTTCTAGTATGCATTATGCCATTTATGATTCTGCCAATCAAAGGAAGATAAATTGTTCCTTTGCTGGCTAACAGCTACATAGATGAATCTGACGGTCCTCATTGGAGTTCTGAGTTAATAAAAGTCTCCACAGTAATTTGACAATTATCTATTTAAAGTGTGTTCAAACATATATCTTAAAGCTCCTCCTCACCAACTGCACTCATAAATTTACCAACAAAAGAAATAACACAAAAAATCATCATTCTGACTTATGAACAACTATAAGGATAATCATAGAGGTGATGCAAGGATTAATTACATAGAACATAAACTGCTCCTTTGCTGGTTAATATCTATGTAGATGAATCTGATGCTATCCTTATTGGAGCTCTGACCAAGAGTGACATTATAAAAGTCTATAGTAATTCGAAAATTATCAAAGTCAAGTGTCAGAACATAACTCAGAGCTCATCCTGGTGAATAAATTTTCCAAGTAAAGAAATAATTCAAATCATAGTTGTGACTTATGAACAACTATGAGGAATGAGGATAATCAAAGAGGTGACACAAGAATTGAATTTTAGATATATAGAATGCCAATTACAATTTATGCAGGCAATCATCTCTATAATCCAAATAAAATTATGGAGATCATGATAAAACCCAAAAAAATCAAACCAAGTAAATCCACTACAACAGTTCTATAGCTGAATAAGCAATTTAGGTATATAAAGGAATCAAAGACATCCTTGCGCATTTGTTATCATCTCATTCAGTTGATACTTATCAGGAATACTGTACAATTAAATACAGGTTGAGCAATTAAAACATTCTCTTATATATGACTTCAAAGCAGAATTCCACCATTACGAATCTGGAGCTAGTAGCTGTTATCTTTTGCCCATAATTTTATCTCACAAACTGAAGTTTTTTGCTAATTAAGATTTGGAAAAGAAGCAAATATTTATACCTTGCTTTTGTCAATCTCACTTGCTCTTCGCTTCATAACATCCTTAGTTTCGTTAATTTTGCTCTGCATGACCAGCTTATGCAATCTCTCTTCATGACTCTCCATCTCACAGTATTGTTTAACCTGTGCTACTGTCACATTTCCTTATGCCCCAGAGAGATGGCTTCATCAAAAGCAAATATCAGCTCAAAAGCCATCTTGCAAATACCCTCCTCATCCAAGGAAGGCGAATATTCAGGTACCTTATAACTGCTTAAGGTAATCAACATTTTAAATTTATAACAATAAACACGTATGAGATATGCAGAAGGTTTCAACAAACCATGGTGAACATAGACCAGGTGCACAGACAGAAAAGGTAAAAATCATGACCATAATCAACAACCATTAGCCTATCAGACATTTTAGGCAACATTAGACATAATGCATGCGCCAATTATAGGGTTATTCAATTTTAACTAATTTCAGAAAATAATACCCTGTTACAATAAAATTCGACTTCTGTGCATGAGTAATGCATGAATCTAGAAAACCAAGTAATGTCTGCCACCAACGGTCTTCCAACATAAAGTTCACAGGCAAGTATTGTCACCAACATTGATAAAGAATGCAGATTAACATTCAAAAACCAGTTTGCATGCACATGAAAGGATCAAGAAACTATGAAAGATAATCTGCAATTAGGAAATTGGAATGGTTCCAAAGTAACCCTAAGGCATCAAGCATAAGATAGCATGATATGGACTGCTACCAATAAATGATTGTGCTATTGTATGATGATCCAATATCTTAAGGATACAAGCTTGGATAGCAGTCTCAGAGTCTCCAGGTCTTCAAGAATGTTACTTTGTTTGTTTGTCACAAGTAGCAGATAAAGAGCTTCTATTGGTTGGTAAACATAGCGCACATTCTCAGTTTCAACATAGGTATGTTGTTTTCCTGTTCCCACCAACTTAGGAAATGCTGCAAGGAGTCCTTCTATTCTTATTCGAGACATATCCACAAATTGCCTGGAAACAAGTGCTGCGATGAAGTATTAAAAGAAATAAAAGTCACATGATGGGTTCGTACTAAGCAAATGTGATTTAGGATAAAATAATAACAAGAGAAGCTAATCATGTATAATATCAAAAGTGGGAGTAGATCCAATCAATGTTTTAAATCTCATAGGACAGACACATCCCAGTTTCACGATGGAAAGAGATGCCCCGCCATCCCGCCCAATCCCAGCAGCCTTCTTGGTCAAGCATTCGAGTAGGTACCCTCTACTCTCTCCCTTCTTTTTTTTCTTTATTTATTCCTTTCCTCTTTCTTTCCCTTCTTCCTTCTTTCCTTCCTTTCTTTTTCTTTTCCCTTTCTTTATTTTCATTTTATTCTTCTTTCTTTCCTTTCTTCCTTCTTTCCTCCTTTCTTCTTTTCTTCTCTCATCCTTTCTCTTTCATTTTTCTTCTCCTTCTTCCCCTTTTTTTGCTCTTTCTTCTTCTCTCCTGTGAGGATGGGTTTCCAAGTCCCGCCTCATTCTGGTCCCTGTTTTCTCATAGGAACAGGATGGTTAGGATGCTCTCCCATCGTCCCACTAAGATTTAAAATCGTGGATCTTATCAAAAAAAAAAAGCATATAATGAAACCCATTTCAATGATAATGTTCTTCAAAATAGCCACAAAAGTATAGTAGAAATACTAAGAATAAGTAAATCAACCTGATCTAATACTTTTCATAGCCAAAAATTCTACAAAGGTTGTTCAAGTCTATCATCATTGACAAATATTAAATATAATATTAGGTAAACATTTTTGTTTCTAATTTCTTTAGCATTTATCTGGTAGAAAGATGATGGAAAAAAACAAGACATCCAGAAATGGAAGTAACCATTAAATATGCCCATAAATTCATGGCTCCCAAGAATTCTTTTTCTTTTCTTCCTTTTAGCATCTACCAGTTTACCTTCCACACACTTTCTTATAATATCTCTTAACCCTATCCCTTAATTCATTCAATTTGTTATTGTGAAGACAAATGCACCGACCTTATTAACTATCTTTTTTAATTTAATAATCGAGTTCTACTGAGCTCACATCCTGCACTAGTTATGAGAGTGAAATAGGTTCGAGTAAAATAATGGGAGATACCAAATAACTTTAAACCACAAATTCAGGGCAACATCAAACTCACCTTTTCCAGACTTAGTTACGATAGATGCTGCAAGAACCACCTGTTCACCAAAGGAAAAAAATGTTCTCAGCACAAAAACTATTGGTCAATTATTTTTTGCACATAAATTTTAGGGAGAGGGCAAATTTGTGAAGGTTGAAGAAGGCTTAGTCTTAAAAGGACAACTCAATGAGCCAACTTCAATCAACAATGCCGTTTGTAATCACAACCTCAAATGAAAATAACAAACACAACACTGATAATATAGTTTTAGCCATTCAGCACACCAACAATGGAAGAAAGTGAGAAATGAGAAGGATAATGCATACCATTTTGGATGAATGAACACCACGAACGATAAGCAATTGTAGGTCTCAGCGAATTAAGCACCTAGAAACAAGGCAATTACGTAACGTCAAAATGCATGAAATCTTCTGGATCAGCGATAAAATTCAAGCAAGTCATACTGAAAAGTTTCAACACATCTCAGTCAGACAAAGAAAGACAAAAATCAGAACACAACTTCCACCAAATTCTATAGAAAAGAGAGAATTTACGCTCCTATCAGAGCTGATAGAGGTTCAATTTTCTCATTCTAAACAGTTCTAGAAACAATGCTTACAGATCTGAAAGAAAGCCAAGAATTCAGATATATTATTGCTTTACCCTATATGAAACTGAAACTTAGGGTAATCGATCGAGCGATGCGATTCGGTGTGATTCCAGATCCGACTGTAATAAAATCCACTACGACATCCTTGAAAACGAAAGCCAAGAAAACTCTATGGATCTAATGCTCAAAACTAAAGATCAACACAAAGACAACCGAGATATTAAAGATCGAAAAAGAGGAGAGAAGAAATCTTGCCTGAGATCTTGGATCTAGAGATCTCAGAAAGAACTGAGAGAGGGGTGGAGGGCGGGGAATCGCGAAGGAGACGGCTCCGGGAGGGAGGAACGTCGCCGGAGGAGATCGAGAACGGGATCTGGGATTCTTCGAACTGGAGGGTGTGAGTTGAAGGGGGAACGGAGTGGGCCTTTCTCGGTGCTCTTGGGACGGTTCACGAATCTTGATGTAACTTGTTTGCGGCAGGTAACCGTACGATCGAGTGTGGGTCAAGAATCGGGCGCAGCCGGCGCATGTACGTCTGATCTCGATCGGATGGTTGCGTCTGGTGCTCGACGCGTGTCGATTGCGTTAGATTTAGCCCCAAAAGGAGCTTGCGGCCCATTATGCTTGGGTTTGGAAGAGAAATTCTTAATCCACGGGCTAGATAGAGAAAAGTTATACCACTTCATTGGATGGATCAGCACCGTTGATAAAGGACAGACATTTAATATAATTTATTTTCTCTTAAAATAATATTTCTCTCTTTTTATTTATTTTATTAATATTGATCAAGATATCATACATTATAACAGAACATCGTAGTAATTAATAGTCATAAAAAATAATAAAATATTAAAATAAAATTCTATAACATCATTTTGCATCTCACGAAATATAATAAATAATAAATAATAATATAATATTTTATTATATTTTATAAATAATTATTAAAATATTATAAAAATAATAAGATATCAATAATAATATGACATCGTGTTGCATCTTATGAAAATGTAATAATACGTCATAATATTATCCGAAATATCATATCATTCAATGATAAAAATATTTAATTAATAAAATTAAATTATATTAAATATCTGTCTTCTTATTGACAACGTTATATGATCCAATCTGATGAGCTAATGTATTTTTCTCCACTAAAATTACTCAAGTTTGGAATTGGATCCATGGACGAGTTCATTCCGTTTGGGCTAGTTGGACATGAGCTATGATGATAAGGGCTAGTTGGATATCCTCGACACCCAAAAGCTTCAAAATGGTCCGGACATGAAATAGTTGCAAGCTTAACGAGGAGTTGCTGTGTCCATGGACTCGGACATTTGGTAATTTGCTTGCGCTGCTGCACAAGTAGTTCAATTCCTTATGATTCGTGAACAACACAAATGCCCTTTGTTCATGTAGATCAAAGGCGTTACTCGAACTAGTTTATGTAGATCAAATGCCCTGGCGCTTGTGAGCATTCTCCCAGCGATTGCACAGTTTGGTGCTCTCAGTTGAGGAAGGTGGGTCCATGCTTACATGAATAAGATGGGTATGGAAGTGGATTCGATCCTTGGTTCGGCTCTGGTGGATATATACTCAAAATATGGCTGCATTGAGAACGTTGCTGGCATCTTTAAAAAATTTAAGCATAAAAAATTATCAACTTGATATACAATTAAATTAACATAGTATACAGTTAACTAAATATGATATATAGTTAAATTAATATGATATACAGTTAAATAAATTCTGCATACAGTTAAATGGACACTATACAAAATTAAATTAACATGGTACATAATTAACTAACTATGATACACAGTTAATTAATTTGCTGTTATACACAGTTAAATGAATACTGTACACTGTTAAATTAATATGGTACACAGTTAAATGAACACTGTATACAGTTAAATTAATATGGTACACAGTTAACTAAGTATGGTACACAGTTAAATTAATATGGTACACAATTAACTAAATATGGTATACAGTTAAATAAATATGATACATAGTTAAATGAATACTGCATACAGTTAAATGAATAATATACACAGTTAAATTAATATGGTACACAATTAACTAAATATGATATATAGTTAAATTAACATGGTATACAGTTAAATTAATACTTCACATAATTAAATAAATATTGTACACAGTTAAATTGACATAATACACAGTTAACTAACTATGGTACATAATTAAATAAATATGGTACATAATTAATTTATCGCTGCGCATAATTAAATTAAATAATGCACAGTTAACTAAATATGGTATACAGTTAATTTACTAATGCATATAATGGTCATCGATTAGATAGGAGGCGAGGTCAGCAAGATGGTCGAAGGCAAAGCCAAAGAGGGCTTCGAAGACAAGGCCGAGGAGGGCACCGTCGGCAACGATGGTAATGATATATAGTTAATTATTATTATACATAATTAACTAACTAATTAACATAGTATACAATTATCTAACCATTGTATACAATTAAATAAATACGGTATACAGTTAATTTATCATTGTACATAGATAAATAAATATGGTACATAATTAATTTGCCATTGTACATAGTTAACTAATTACTGTATATAATTAAATTAATATGATATACATTTAATTAATTTACCACTACACAGTTAAATAAATGTGAAATACAGTTAACTGGCTACTGTATACAGTTAAATTAATATGGTACACAGTTAATTTACTATTACATACAGTTAAATTAATATGGTATATAGTTAATTTACTACTATACATAGTTAATTTATCACTGTATATAATTAATTTACTATTGCACATAGTTAATTAACTTTCTCAATTAATTTGTTGCTTTTTTTATATGGATATGTTTCTTCCCGTTTCAACCCCCCTTTCATTTTACCATATGCAGAGAAATGGAAAGAAAGTGTGATATTAAATTGAGGACATTTTTGTCTCATGAGGAGTAAAAATTAAAATCCAATTAAAAGTGGACTAAAAGTTATATAAAAAATCAACGGAGCCTAAAAGTTAAAGTCCGATCAACAAATAGATCGGATGTTATTTTTTTTTAAATAATAGATCGGAAATTAAAATTTTGATCAACAGAAATTTTCTATTTGAATGGAGTTAAAAAGGGAATCGGGAGTCAATTATCTATTAAAAAAAAGGGCTGTTTAAGAGTCTGCAGGCAGAGAGGCTGGCTGGAGGCAAAAGGAGGGTGAAGGTGGAGGTACGTCGTTTCAACACTAGAGAGTTCGCATCTGAAACTGCTTATAGTTGAATGGTGTAAAATAAAGGTTATGAATCTTATCATATTGAATAGAAGTATGCATGAGTTATTGTAATCCAATGGTGACTCTGGTGCATCCTGTTTGTTAGTCGCAACTCCAATTTGACAGCCAATTTGCTATACATGGTATCATGGGCAATCAAAAGGGCATTAGTAATGCTCTATGAATCCTTTAATAACCAATGCGTGGAAAAGCCAAACAGAAAAGGTCAGTCTCTTTCGTGTGGAGAGCTATCTTGGTTCAAATTTCTTCAAGTTAGGTGCAAGTTGGGAATCAAAATTTTGTTAATTTGGATGATTGAGAAGGGTGTGCAATTAATAGATAGCAAAACAAATATAGTGAAGAAAGGAAGCATATAATATCTTCAAGATTTATCACACTTCCTGCTCCCCATCCCAAAACCCCCTGCCCACATTTTCTCTCTTATTTCGATTGATGAACCATAGATCCCCTCATCTTGGTCATATTCTGCTTTCATTGCTTAAGCTATATAACACATAAGTGAAGCCAAAATTATATTTCTCTGAAAATAATGTATTTAGAAGAAAATATTTTGCTATGTCTAGACCTCAGTCTAATGATATCCACATCATATAAACGGTTTGAAAATAAACTCTTCTAACTGGGGCTGAGCAAATAACTAAAATCCGAAGAAATCCGTCCGTTTCGATCTAATAAACATCGGTTTCGGTAGGTTGAAAGATATAAAATAGATGGAATTGGATTGGAATTTATAAAAAATTGATTATTTACGATCACATTCGGTTCTTATATTTTTAACCCGTATGAAATCGAACCCAATCGATGTAGTATTTCACAAACTCACTTTTATTTAAATGGCATCGTTTAGATTTCAATACTCCGTTTAGGCTTCATTCTAAAGATTTGAGTCTTTTTTGTATTAAATTGATAAAAAAAAATAAATAAACTTAGATGGATCAATATTGAACTTAAAATCAATATTGGACCAACATTGAAGTCCAAACCACCGCAACCCATCCGAATCCGCTGCAAATCATTCATTTTGATTTCAAATAATTTATATATGATAAACAATCGATAGATTGAATTTTTTTCAATCTGATTGAATTTGATCGAATAAAATTTTTTTAATTCGATCGAATTTGACCCATGCTCAATCTTACTTTTAACCTAATCATGAATGGGTTGAGGCGACGGCGGCGGCAGCGGCTGCTACTTCTTCTTCTTCTAATCTAACCAACCTACTACCACCTCTGACGCGAGGTGTTGCAAGGTAGGCAATGCCTAAGGGATGAAGATGCCAATCATATCCAACACAGTTGGGAAAAACCAAATCTTTTTTGTGGCAGGGCATCCCAAAGCACACTGGCATATATAGACCTGCCTCAACTTCCCGTTAGTTATATACTGTCCGGTGTTAGATTTTGGGAACGTATCAACTTCAATAGAAAAATATCCTAACAATATTCTACCCTTTCTTTATGTACGAGATATTTATACCACTAAAATATCTCTTGGCTTTATATTGACTGTCACGAAAGTTTAACCATGTCCCGTATCCACGTAAAACCGCTAGTTGGACCCATCTTGCCATGCATAAATTACGACACAAGGGTAGAGAGAGAAATCCATCGGGAGATTACAAAAGGAACCATTAATACAGGGTTCAATATTTCAACATACCCCCCTAGCATCTACAAGATAAGCTCGATTACGTCACAGTCTTTTCATAATTTTTAAGGTTAAGAAAAGATATTTAAAGAAAGGTATTGCATAACATCATCTATGAAGTGTTTATTAAACAAATACAAGGCAAAAGAAAGATTTTTCAAGAATAGCCAAAAATACTAACTTTGGGTTTTTCTCTTGCAAGATTGTTGCATATCTTTTGAATGTAATCAGCCTATCCTCTAAAAAATAAAACTCTCATTCTTTTCTTATTTTTGTTTAATGCATTAGTGGATCGAGTAACATTTAAACTCATTCCCAAACCAAATTTAAGCCAAAACCCAAACAAATATGGATTTATGTAGCCCAAAAAACATAATTTTAACCAAATAGGCCAATAAATAGGGTTACAAGATCAGAAGATAGGCAAAATCCGCGACCAAATCAAGCAAACCCACTTTTACCAATATCTTTTACCAATGAAACTCAAGAAAAAATGATTTGATTATATATGATTATTAAATACCAAACATATAAAACTAGTTACTTTTATATGTGAAATTATGTAAATATGTTCCTTGAAGGATGGAAGTTAAAAAAAGAGAAGCTAAATGATTTAAGAGCATCACCAAAAATTGATGCTTGATCATTTTCACCAGCATAGCAATGACTGGATGGATCCAAAAATAAGATTCATCGAATCAGGAAGCTGAATTATTTGTCAAACTTTCACCAGATATCATAATTTGCCCATACAACACTTAGTTGAGATGCTCATTTATTGAAACTGAGTAATCTTTTGAGTTCTATGAAGTAGCTCCAATATGTAAAGGGTCCGGCACATCGGGCCAATCAAATAAAATTTTCTTTTCGAGAAAAAATTAATCAAGCATATCTTCTATTCCAAGAAGAATTAGATGAAGTATTTGAAAATAGTTGATGTAAAATTAAGACTTATCTTATATAGAATTTAGTTTTTCATGATTATTTATACTAGTTAATCTATTTTCAAAAAAGTTATATTCTCTTTTGACTAGAAAAAAAATTTGATTCAAATTATAAAAGAGCAGACTTCATGAGCATAAATAAAGACTATGTATTTCAAAATAATTATCAATGAAAAAGATGGACCTAAATCGTACTTTATTTTTTTATTTTTTTTAAAGATCAAGTTGAGCTGATTGAGAAAATTATTTTCTTCTTCTGATTAGATACAAATGTGTATTGCACCCTTTCCTCTCCTCATAGCAAAAAAATCTTTTATTTTGTTGACATAATTATAAATTGGTCAAAATAATAATAATAATAATTATTATTATTATTATTATTATTACAAGTCAAGTTTGTGCTTTGAATTTTTAATTTTTTTCAATTAGACATTGTAACTTATTTTTATCGTTACAATACAGCACAATCATTCATTTATATTATAAGTCACTATTATGTAATCATCACATGGTAACAAATACATCTTTTATCCCTTTAATGCCTTTTCCCACTAAGTTAGATGGCTATAGTTTTAGAGCGATAATTAGATACTTATCAACAAGTTTTATGATTTGTTTAATCGCTATATCCAACATTATGATATTTATATTTAAAAAATATATTTAGATAAAATTATTTTTAACATGTAATGGAGCTGAATCCAATCATATTCTTTTCTCTCATAGCTTTGGCGAAGATCTAATCATAGAGACCGATGTAGATCGGGATATAAAGACTGACGAAAATCTAGTCGCAGAGGATAGGAGGCTAGCGAAGGGTGAGAGATGGCAAACATATGGTCACAGAGGTCGAGATGGTGCTTGCTAGAGATGCAGATGTGAAAGATTATGTTGAAGATCCTGATCCAACAGGCAATCTCATCCTCTAAGTTCGTCCTAAATCTTCTTAAAGGTCTCTTGATAGAGCTCAAGTTAAGCAAAATGCTCTTCAATAAAATTTAGACATGCAAAAATGTAGACCATTTATGCACTCCCAACCGAAGCTAACAGCTTTAATTCATCGTGCAATCTCGAGGTGGTAGAAAGGGCCATCAAGAAGCAGAAAATTAGATCCCCTCCTCTTTACAACCGCCACCAAAGATCTCATACTTGCCTCCTCTTTGACATCACTCATCTCGCACCCTAATGACCTACCTCTCTCCTCACCCTATCCCTTGAACCCCTATCACCACATTCTGTTTTGCCCATCCCTTCCCTGCCCTCTTAATCATGGCACCCCTTGCCCCGCTGCATCTAAGCCTAAGCCCTCCTCTGCTGGTAGGGCGACCACTCTTCTCCCAAATTTTTACCTCTATCCTCTCTATCCTTCAAATTTTAAACTGCTGAATCAATAAGATCCCTCCTCAGAAACCATCTATCAGTCGTAAATAGACAATAAAGATAGTAAAAATTAGAAATCCAACATCCTTCCCAATAAAATCATAGTTAAAATAATTTTTTCCTATCAATATCAAAGGTGAAGGATATTTTAGCTATTTTTTATACTCCAATAATAATACAAGAGCACACATAAACCATCCGACCATATTGTAATAGAAAGTAAGTTATAATGTCTGTTCAAAAAAAAAATAGAATCAAAATATTTTTCATCTAAATTTGAAAAAATATTTATATATTTAAATAATAAAAATATTTTACTACCACATGAGAAACAAATTAATGAAGCGCCACTGGATATTACCAATTTTGCAGCTTCATTCAAGTCCCTATTTTCAACATCTAAGAAACATGCGCACATGGCATCTCATCTCATGTGACGACCTTGTCGTCGATAAAGCGATCGCCGTGATCTTGTTGCCTGATTGAATGAACCCGATAAGACGTTTCCCTGCAACCGGTGCAGCAGTAACGGTGACTGCAAACTATGGTTATTTTTTCGCAAATCTCACATCTCAGTCCATGCACCTTCCCTGCCTTCACACGGATCAGACTTGCTGACGGGGCAACCAACACAGCAAGGCCTTCGGCAGCATCCTGTACGTGTCTTCTGCCAGACAATCAGGCGATCACGCATTAAAGTGGACAGCTCAGTCCATTGTACCTAGAATTAAAATGTTACAACCTTGCAGTAACCATCACTTCATTCAAAAAAAAAAAGGTTCATCATGACACGTATATTCTTTACAGTTTCACATGCAAAACACCTGCCATGTACAATACTGATGGACCCAACGATGCACCCTTGGATCAGAGCAATGGGGTCCATGGATCTCCAAGGTCTCTTCTCCCAATCAAAAGACCCAACGCAACAAGTCCTCGTTTGGCTTGGGTCGAGCCAAACTTGATATCAAGCAGAGCCCCGCATTGTTAAGGTCAAGTCCCACGCATATCACGAGACTGTTGAGCTGGGCCCCAGTGGGGGGCCCAAACATTGGCAGCTGTTCCTCTACGGAAGATCTCCATAGATTCGGCCATCAAATCGAGAGATCGCGACAAAATCTCGGAAATCTTCGGGTTTTCATGGAAAGTTTTCGATCAGGCTCGTAGTAGTCGCTCGACCTGTGCGACACGCCTTTTAAATGGATTGGAATTAACCGCGTACAGTGACTCATCAACGACAGCGTGGACTGGGACTCTTTCCTCGATGCGGACTCCTACCAACAACTCCAAGTTAATTGCTTCAAAACACCTTGGATTAGAAGAAACTCCCATACCATGGAAGTAACTTTTATTAGTCTATTTTGTATTGTTATCAAGAAATTACTAAAATTTAAACATCTATATATATCATGGAATCCCATCCCTCTTATCTCTGTATCCAAAGATAATTAAACTTCAAAATAGGTATAAAGTCCAATCTCTCACCCCGCTTTATGAAACAAACTCAAATATCCAGTGGAAGGATATTTAGTTTTTTTTTTTCCGTTGCTAGGAAGATACCAGAGCTTCAGGGAATACAAAGTTGCATACTTATCATCAAGCAAAATCCATCAGGGGAATGAAAGGTTGCCCTAGGAATGCTTGCATGGTAAATAATTTGAAAACATCTAAAGACTGCAGTTAACAATTTTTTTTTAATTTTTGTGCATATTGTTTCTATAAACCAAGCAGTCAGAGATCACCAAGTGTCATTTTCACATGTGAAAGAGAAATAGAGAAAAGGAGATAACTAAGAGTCTTTACTCAAATGAGCTCTCAACAGAAAGCAAAGAAAAGACTGAAAGCTATGGACAACAGTTTGAAGCTACTACTACATTCCAGATGCTCGCATTCCCAAAAATCAGCCACTCGCACAATTCTCAAAACTAAAAAAAATAAATAAAGAACATATAACCTCATCTCTTTGGCCGTCTAACCTCTCTATGCTATATTATTATTCTCCAAAAGAGGGAAAAAAAAGTTCATGTTCAGAACACTGAAATATGTATAAGGATTAAAC
>KE505588.1:9763-30234 GCA_000441515.1 Elaeis oleifera | reverse complement strand
AGGAGCTCATCCTGAGACAGCCTTGAAAGGCTTTTTTATGTGGATATTGATCCGGATTATGACTGAGGTATAGACTTGGTAGTCCAGAGCCAGAAAGAAAGGTTAAAAATCATGTGATTATGAAAAGAAAAATGGAAGATAAGACATGAAACAATTGATGAATAAAAGTGTTTCACCTGTTAACATATGATGATGCATCTATTTTAATAAGACAGTAAATTTATGGATGTTTGCATTATTCTGGACATTGAACATCGGATTTTATATTTTATTGCTTATCCTTATTTTCAGATTATATTATTATATCAGTGTGATATGGTAATTCTTACTGGGCTGTAAAGCTCACACCCTTTCATCTTTCTTTGCTTCTCAGAGATACAGGATGTTTATGATTGGCTATAGCTTGGATTTACGGGTGAGCAGATGGATAGATAGAGTATCATAGTACGTGATCAGAGGATTGAAGAAATATTAATTGTAATTATGCAAGTTTTATGAATTATTGTTGAAATTAATTGTTACGGATGTTAAGGTTGTAATGATTTATTTTGGCCTTGCATATTCTTTAGGGCTTGCTCTAAGGAGTGTGCGGCCATCACGTATCCGACCCGGGTGTTGGGTTCGGGGCGTGACAAAAACCCATGAACCAAAACCTTCAAATTGTTTAAGAATTAATAACAAAGACTAAATTGGTACCATATTGCCTAATTGCAAAAGTAAACCCCACAATGTGGGTTCTCTTTTTACAAGCAAGCTAGGAGAAGGGAGAAAAAGGAAGGAAAAAAAAGAAAAAAAAAAAAAAAAGGCTTAACTACCACTGTCTACACTTGCAAGTCAACAAATCCTCTTCTCGATTGTCCTGATACCTAATGAAAACAGGTTATCTAAGAATGACATGGATTAGAAGAAATTAGTTACTAATGCATGGACTCTTTTACACCACAATGGGATCAACCATTCATTTTACCATCTGCAAGCATCCAACATTGAATATGGCATGGATATATGAAGTTCTCATGCGTGTCCCTTTAGAACTTTAATTTTGTGATGCTAATCTGTGTTACATGTATTCTCCAGGACTGCTACAAACAAATCCCATTAATTAAGAGCCGTAATATTGTGGAATACTCTTCAAGTAACGATACGATGTTTTCATCATCTAATCATGATTTCGGTCCATCATGGTGGACCAACATAGGGATCAAGCAAAATAAAAGGACTCTCCAAGTTATATAAAGGTTCCATTTTCAAAAGGCATGATTAATATGGACTTTTTTCTATACTCTTCAACTAAGATGAACATCAAAAGCAGATCTGGCTTCATTGTTGAATAATGAACAGGCTATATAGCCTTTAGATGCTTATAGTTGCATAAAGTTATTGAGTTGGTGCAATGCACGGCATGACAATTATCTTATATACATGATATTAATATTTGCAAAACTGTAATTGACATAACAAAAATATAGAGCTGTTGCTGTAACCATCACTAAAAGGCAAAGATGCAAACTAGTCGAGATGAGCCCAGGTGCTAAATTGCTTAGGCCTAGCTTTGAAAGCAAATGAGTTGCTGAAACTTGGCTACAACTCGAGCCGAACTCCACATAACCTATTTGAACTTGGCTCAACTAAACCTTAAACAAGCTTTAGTTGAGCCAAACTGAAATTTTTACCACATCTGAACAATAGAGATGTTTCGCTTGGCTCAAGCCGGACTTGTTTTCCAACTCAATAGCGAGCTTAGCCCATATAAATTTTTAGCGAGTTGAGCCTGAGTTGCTCATGAGCAAGCTTGGTTCATTTACACCTCTCCTAAAAGTTTGGCTAGGTATAATATAAAACGAAGTCTAGTTGGGCAACGCTGCAAGTGAGCTGGATTAGGTTGTAAGCCACAGTTTTAACTCAAGCTATTTTTAAGTGAAAGATTTGGACCCACATCCAACAAATAATTGCGAGCACAGAGCCTTGGTAAGAGGATATGACCATCTTATTTTAAAACCGAGCTCTATCACGTCTAATCAAGTTGCACTAGGGTAACACTGGCACGAAATGCCCTATTCCTTTATCCTATCCCACTGTTACCTGGTAATTACCCCATTTCTTGGTACGTTAAATGTCAACTTTGATGGATCAGTTAACTACTTAAGCCGATATTATAATCATAGAACAGTTGGGTCACCTAATCTACACTGCCAGAAAGAGATTACCTCATCATACAGTTTCATTTATTAAGTTGGCTCGAGTCCTGGATGGAGGTGGCATTTTTTGTGCGAAATGGAGGATTCATCGTTCTTCTTATAAATCTACCATTCCAATCATATGTAATGATTGTTTGAAAAATATGCAAATGGATGAATGATACAATTTGAATTGTTTGAAGATCTATGCAAGGTGTGATCCAATAGTCAATATTGTGAAAAAAAAAATTAACTACTATTTTATGTGAAAGATACAATCCGAACCCCTTGTTTGGAGGCTAATTTTATGACAATCATATCATGGATCAATTGATCTCCTTCACTCCTTATAATGCCACCCACTTTAAGCCTCTTTCAAGGGATATCTAGCAGTTTAAGAAATCAATTTGGGCATTCAAAGTTAATCATATCTTCAGTGAAAAAGCAATCAAATAGCAGATTGGTTAGCTCCAGCTCCTCTTTAGTCCAATCTGATAGTCCTTAGCTTGTTTGCAATTTAACAATTAATCTTTGGCTATCTACTGTTTTACTATTTCATCCTTATTGCTGTTTTAGATATATTATACATATTTTGTATGGATTGCTGCTTTATAAATACGAGCGGTTGTTTTATAGACACTTCTATTTTGTTTTATACATAGGTCAGAGACTAATAATAAAATATCAATTAAAACAAGCAACTGAGAAGTAAATTTTAGATACTAGGTCCAGAATGTTGAATGATAGTTAAAAGTAGATCTAGAAAGTAATTTCATCAAATAGTATAGACTCACGACAATGTTTCTACCATTGTTATATCACATAATTAAGAATATATCAATCAAAACAAGCAACCAAGAAGGAAATATTTGATCAGGTGGTCTAGATTGTTGAACAGTAGTCAGAAAGAAGAGCTACAAAGTAATTTCATCAAATAATATCGACATAAGTTAATACTTCTAGCATTTTTATAACCCATATTTAAGAGTAAACAACTTTTTAATCCTTCACTTGACCTAGGAACCCAATCTTATCCAGTAGCTGTGGACAAAAGTGCAAAATATTGTTCGCCTGTATAAAGGAAGATGAGGTAAAAGGGAGGAGGAAAAAAAAAAAAACAACAGAGAAAGCAAAAAAAACAGGAGTATAGAATAGCCCACATTTCCCCTAACCTTCCTTTCTCCCCCCCTCTCAAAAGAGAAGTAGGCATCACTGAGAAGAGCGTAGGAGGAGAGGAGAAGGGGTGGTTGTCCTGGGGATGGAATCGGAGATCCTGGGGAAAATTCCCTGACCCGGGGCCAGGATGTTGAGCGGGTCGAACCGGGCCTTCCGGGCCGCGAACCGCTCCCACCCCGGCCGAAGTGCTCCCGCCACTGCCTCGCCGTCTGGTGGTGGGGCAGGTACTGCTTGGCGCCAACTTGGCCGCCGACGGCCCCCTCTGCAATGCGGCGGTGGCGGCGGAGGAGATCGTGGAGGCACGCCGGCGGGCAGCTGCTGGGGGTGGCGGAGCGCAGCACACCCACGATGTAGACGACATCGTCATCTTCGCCGCCGACGGTGGAGGCGGCTGCCACCTCCGGCAAGACGGCCGACGTGTTCGTGCTCCACCTGGCCAACGGAAACGGGGAAGAAAAGAGTTAGTTATGTTTCCATTTGGCGAACCTGGACTCGGTTGGGCGAGTCGACTCGAGTTAGCCATGTGAGTTGTATTCTTGGCGAGTTCGGTTCTCGGAGGTCGGGTTTGAATTGGACGTGGGTGTAGCTGACCGGCTTGTGGATGGATCGGTGTACCCAGGGTGGAGCTAAGGGTACCATATGGGGTCAACTAGTGCCACTCTTGATCTTGACATGCTAGTGCAATTGTGTAGATTTCGGACTGATGGAACACTGGAGGCAGAACTAGGATGTTTATAGGTCGAACTTGATTAGGCTTGGGTTGCCAGATTTGATCGGAATGCAACACAACCAGGATGACAAATGGGATTTTTTTCAATCCTTTTTCTCATGATTTGATCTAATTCGATCGACTTGCAATGACTCCAACCTGAAAAAGACCATCTGCCTAGAAAAGATCTTGCCCGATAGCCATAACCTAGCATAACTCTGATGTGAGTAGAATTTTTCATGCGAAAGAATAATCCATCTTTTTTTACAACATCAATCATTGAATCATATCTTGTACAAATATCAAAGCACTTCAACTATTTCTTTCATTCACCATATATATAGATCTCAGAGTAGCTACATCCAATAATTGATGCCGCTAAAAAAATATTCTTAAAATTTAAATCCAAACCTGACAACCTATGCAGCTCATTTCAATATAACCTCTAGCTTAGACATTTGAGTCAAGTCAAAACTGACTTGTGTCTCATACACTTAAAATTTAGTTCAAAACATTTGATTGGATCTTAAAAAGAGAAAAATCTTGAATGCAGATCCTCTGCTATGCACTACATTAGGCCATATCCAGCCGTCTATCGTGCAATGGATGATGGTATGCATAATGTACCACACTATGTGGTGCATTGCAGGTACTCCAAAAACCGTCCTTAAAAATCTTACACCCAAATCCAGGGCCAGGTCCAGGTCCGGTTTAGCTTTTGCTACCCTAGATCGAAGTTCTTCAACGTGAGCATTGAATCAATAACCGCACACAAGTCGACCAATGGATTTGGTTCACCAGTACAATTCACGGGCCTGGTCTAGGTCTGGTTGCAAACTTTAAAGCAGCAGAGAAAGGCTGGTGGCGTCAAGCAGAGACCAGGGGACGTACAAAATAGTCCCTGACGCGAGCCCTGCGAGGTCTCTGCTGCTTGGGTTGCAGAAGATCCACAATGCGTAAAACAGCATCTATGCTTTACCATGGCGGGTATAAAGCAAAAGCTGGCCCATCTTTTACACCGCAGGGCACACCACAAAGGTGGAATTTGGACAGAAAAGCCAAGAACCACCGCAGATTCTCCCATGAAGAAAAGAAAGTGAATCAAACACACAAGAAACAAAGGGATGGCTTATAGAAATATCAGCTGAAAGGAAAAAAAATCCATTTTAAGTTGTACAAGTGCCAACAAAGGCAACCCAATGGAGGGTCTTTCTTTTAGATGGAGGTAAGGTCATCCACTTGTAAAGTTGAAGACTTGAAGGTGTAATAGAAATAAGTAACAGAAGAAAGATCTGAAGTAGAGGAAATATGACAAGGGAGAAATTTGCTTACTTTCTCTGAGGAGTGGGTATATGAGTATAGGGCCCTCAAAGTCCTCTGGTGAGATGTGCTCCATGAGCAAGTCTCTGAACTCCTTGATCCCTGACTTGGGCACAAGCATGTTAAGCCATGGGTGGGGAACATCCCACACCCCTCTTCTTCTCAGTTCCATTTCCTCCATCCGTACCCTGTTGAGGAAATCAAAGTAGGATACCTCGACGCTGTAGATACGTGAAGGCATGTAGCTCATCTGCCTTAAGATCTCCTCCACAACCTTTAGAGACAGCACAAAAGAAACAACATAAGTTTAATATCCATGAACTCTGTCCATTGCTTTAGAGGCATCGGACTCCTAATAGGGATTAAATTACTTGCTCTATGAAAGAATCCTTGGCTTGGTAGACATGTACTGCAAACTCGATGCAGTAGTAGACCTTTGAGCTGCCCTTTTGTAAGTGAGGGATGGAGTCCATGTAGGAAGGAAAGCAGTGGAGGAGCCATGAAGGGACTTCTCATTGAGTACTATGAACCCTTCAACATAGTCTACCTGATCTGGCATTGAAATCAGAAGCTCCTGGTCCTTGGTGAAGATGTCAAAGTCTTCATAGAAGACCCTAAGCCATCTTACCTGGATAAAGTCATAAATGGCCTAAAAAGGATTAAAATCGAGACTAATCACAAGTTGGCAAGTTAATGTTAAATAGAGAGACTCCATTAGGGTGGAGTGAGCACCTTATGAGGAGCATGTTGAAGAAAAATCCTTGCACTTGTTATAATGCCAAACTGGCCCAACCACCCAAACAGCATAGAAAAGTTCTGAACTCCTTGTAGGTGAGCATGTGACAAGTTCTCCCTTTCCTATTATTGTTAGGAAGGAAAAAACAAAACATAAATTCCATTTATATGTAAACATGAAAGAAGGGAAACTTTTTACCACCTGTGATCACATCAAGTTGAAGGACATTACTGATCTGGGGACCATATTTGAATGCTTGCCCACTGATGCCACCATTGGAAAGAGTTCCACCAATGCTGAGATAGAGGTAATCAGTCCAAGACCTTGGAGCTAGTCCCACCTTTAAGCTCTCCTCTAGGAGCTCCACCCAAGAACCCCACCACTAACATCAGCATACGAAAGCCAGCGTCACCATCCCTTCTCCTGTGGATTTCTATGGTGGGGGGAAGGGAGTCCATCATAATGACAATGCCATCAAGGGCTTGGGCCTGGCCATAGATGGAATGGCCAGCTCCTCTTGCAGCAACCCTGACCTGGCTAAAGGAAGAGGCAGAGAGGAAGCTGAGGAGGAGTGAGATGTCCCTGGGAGAGTCGGGCCTTAGAATCCCACAAGGGGAGTGGAAAAGGATCCTTCCAAAGTCTAATGATGCTGTGTTGGTGGTCTGGGCGATGTTCAAGGGGCCAAAGTCCATTGGGCTTTGGATGAACTTACATGAGGAACAGAGCACCACCAGGACAAGCAGGGTATTGACTCTGGTGCAAAACATTGCAAATTCCATGGGGTGGAGTTACTCACGAATCCAATTTGTTGCTTTGATCAATCAGCCTGGGGTGCACTAATGAGAAATTAGGAGAAAAATTTTGAAACTTGTATCAGTTGTCCTTGGAAGGGTAGTGAGAAGTTAACATTTAAGAACTATAAACCATGAATTTTTTGTGTTTTTTATTGTTTATTTCAATGTAAGTAATAAGATTATACTAAATCTACTAGAGGCAAAACGCATGCTTGGACAAGAGTCAACTCAGAAAAAGAGATCCTAAACAAGCGAGGAAACCAATTAGAGGAAGTAAGAAACTTGATGGATACGGAAGAACTAAGATAGAAGGTGAGTTTTGGAGAGTTCTATGAGGATGAGGTAAGTAGAAATGCCAAAAACTCAGAAGGAGAAACCATCACACACCAAAGAGAGCACATGCGATCCTTTCACTTCATTCAGAGCATTCTCCCTTCCAACATACTCTCACTTGTTTCAAAAGAATCCAATACCTTCTCTCACTACAATCAACGAAGAGATGGAGATGGAACAAAGCACCAAATAAAGAAGAGGAAGAAGGATAATAATAGAAATCCTCTGCCAAAATATGGGCAAGGGAATAGAGCTCGCTGGACTCTTTACCAAGGGCTGCTTGCATTTATAGACAGGCCACAGAATAAGACATCCCCAGGTCCTGGCTTCAAATCTATTGGGAGCCCAAATCTATACTTGGAGGGATACATGTGAGACCCACCTTGGCATCATCTGAGCTTCCCCTGCTCTTGTGACACTTAACCTTTTTATGGGGATCTTCTCTCTGGCTTGGATCAATATTTGGCAATTGTTGGGACAGAGGTTGGGTAATTATGGGTAATTATGGGAAAAGATCTTACTGCTAAGATCCCCCAGGCCTTCCTTTTGATCTCTTACTCTTGTTCTCATCCATATCACATGCACCATTCTACTTTTGGAAGCTGGCTACCACTACCATCCATCCAGAGCTTTTTGTCAGCTCTCTCATTATGGAAACAGTGCTTAGCTCACCTCTTAGATCATCGCCGTATAATATTAGGAGGTAATTTGGATTGTCTTTGAGATAGATTATCTCTATTAAATTATCAATAATATTAATTACTATATTTGACATACAAAATAATATTATAATAAAATTATTAGAAATCTTGATTGGTATGGCAATTAGATTACCAATAATGTGAAACAAATTCTCAAAATATATCCATAAATTTATGAAATTTTAAATTATTGAAAAAAATTTGATTTATTTTTAATTTAAATCAAATTTTAAATACATTTGACGAGAGGAAAAACCGTCGATATGAGTCCTATCGTCTTAGCCTCCAACGTCGTGGCCTGCCGCCCGATGAGCACTAGATCGACGGCATTTCTATTTCCGACAGGAACTATCCGTCGGATAAGTACCCATCTAGCCATTATTTCACCTACTCCGAAATCTATCCCAAATCCACCAACCCTATGGCAGTGCCACCGACTCCGCCGGCATCCGAACAATCCTCCACTGACACCTCTTTCTCCAAACTCTTGAACAACTTACCCCTCACTCCCCTCCCGAACTCCCCCACTGCCTCCTTGCCCCACCTATGCCCTCTGCTGCTCGTCGCCATTGGTGTTGCCGGCAAGCTAACAAACCCACTTTGAACACCCAACACCCTCAGCAAATCAAACCCACCATCACTCTTTATCCCAGCCCCTGAAGAATACGACACCGATCTCGTCTTGCTCAACTGCAGCTTCCTCATCTCCACCAGGACCTTATTCACCACCTCCATCCCCATCGACGACACCAGTGGCGACTTCGACGTTGGCGACATCGAGGTCGATATCAGAGTCGACCTCGACAAGATGATAAAATTTTCGACCACCGAGCTGACACTCCATCATATGACGGGCGACCTGTAGTGGCGACCGGAGGTTTTGAGGGAGGAAGCAAAGATGGGCAGGGGTGTGTGTGAAGAAGCAGATACGGTGGCGGCAGGCGGTGCCATCTTACATGGCTGAGTTCGATAACGCACTGAGTGGAGCTACCTTTGAAGACCTTGTGGGCAAGGTCGCAAGCGTTGTCTCAATGGTTGGTCTTCTGAAACTCGGGACGGCGGCTGGATCATTGGATGAGGGGTGACAGTGATGGAGGTGAGGGAGGAGAGGTCGATGCCGGTGTAGAAGTGGGGCCATGGCCGGAGATGATGAGGGCATAGGCGAAGGGGAAGCAATTGAAGGCGGCAAGGACATGAGAGAGTTCGGAGAAGAAGGGAGGTGAGAGCTGTCGGGGAAGGAGTGGAGGGTGAGTTTATGTATTTTTTTGAGAGATAATTTAATTCAAAATTTTTTTTGCAATATTGCCAAATAAGTAGTAATCTGAATAGCCATCTCTCCCAAAGGCGATCTGGATTGCCTCCTAAGAGGTAATCTGGATTGCCATGTAAAAAGCATACCAAACACAAAAATCCAGTGGGCCCACTTTAAATTACTGGCAATCTGGATAGATTGCCAACTACCAAATATAATCTTAAGTTGAATGGTTTGGATTTCCTCCAAACTTGGAGATAATAAAACTAAGGAACCAAGTTTTTCACATTATACTGTGATTATGTTAATGGAGTCTCAAATTTTGTATGGTGAATAGCATTTTTTTTTGATAAAATGAAACACTCGTGTAGAACGTGTGATTACAGTTAAAAAAATTAGAAAGAAGAATATCTTGAATTACCTGCAGCATCTCAATCATCTCCGTCTATATAGCTCCTCCGGAGTACTGAATCACAAAGAAGACCATTCAATCAGCTGCACTATTAGTCTCACGATAAATAGTGCTTTTCAGCTTACACCATACTTACCTACAGCATAGCATGATGGAATAATACATTTTGCCTAAGACTCTACTTCTAAGATTAATGTCAGATTGGAAATGAGCTGAAAAGGCCTTGAAGGCATTTCATATTGAAATTTATGCATTGAATCCTCTGCAATATGGCCAAAATGAAATTGATTATATAAAGAACAGATAAGAGTTTAAGGTAATAAATATGTTAATATTATGTCACTGGAGCGACAGCATATTTGATGATGATGGGTTTCTAGGTAGGATGGTCCAATGGATGTAGGGTAGCTCCTTGGCGTCATTGTGGAGTCAATTTAGGTGTGCGAATCGGTTCCACTCGCATCCGATACACATGAATTTGTGGATTTGTTAATCCAGGCACTGGGGACCTAGTCCACATGTAATCTATAATAGAATCCAGAATGGAATGGGTAGCTTCATCATTCCCACAACGAAGTCCAACGTTAGTGACATAGTAGTCTAATCTAGTCATCAAACAATTCTAGAAGATCTCTTTATAATCTTCCCTCTCTCTTTTTTTGTTTGACAAAAGGAGGCACAACCACCTAGATTTATTGAAAAGAAGCTAAACTTTACATTAAGAGCTTATGTAGGAGTTAAGACAAGGATTTACTGGTATAGATTGAAGGAAGCTAAACCTAAGAAACTGTTGATCATAAACAGAGGTCTTTTGCTGCTGAAAGCAAGAGTAGGTGATAAGGATCAAGATGGGAAACAAATCCATAGAGAATAAAGCAGGAAGCTAAAACCTCCGCTTTGAAGGGCCAAAAAGGGTGTACCTTTTGGAAGGATTCACCTTCCTTCACAAAATCCATCATTGGATCATCCACCCCATAGATCTCAAAGCACTCGAAACTGCATCATGCATCCATCGGGATGGATCTCAAAGTGATTGGTGGATGATCCAACAGTGGATGCGAGTACAAAAGAAGGTAAACCTTCTTTTGTGTGAAAGATACAGTTTTGACCCTACTTTGAGACAAATCTTGCTAGGCTTATTAATTGAGGCAATAGTCTCGAGCTCAGATTTTCTTTGAAGATAATTCTCTTAAGATTTTCTCTATCTTTGACCAAGTTTTGAAAAGCAAGGAAGCTCTCTTTGTGAGCATAGTATTCCCCAATTATTAAAAAGTCTGAGATTATTCAACGCGCACAGTGGAGGCACCAGAGGAGATCTTGTTTGGGAAGATCTTTGAGTTCCTCTCCTTCTAAAAGGCTCAAGAAATTGCATCAATTAGCATAAATCTTCACGAAGAATTTTAGATGATGAATGACATTTCTAATTTTGCTCCAAAGACAGTGCTTTGAATATAGACATATAGAAGTTTCATCAATCACATCTCAACAAGTATTTGCTTTGTGAATTCAATCATGCTTACTTCTGTGTCACACTACTAGACACGTTTCCATTCATGAGTGAATGGAGTAGATTTAAGTGGCAATTTCAGCTAATCTTGTACCTATAATTTTGTTATTTATTTATTATTTTAATGACATCTCAATAAGTATTTGCTTTGCGAATTCAATCATGCATGTTTGCTTCTGTATCACACTACTAGACACGTTTCCATTCATGAGTGAATGGAGTAGATTTAAGTGGCAATGTCACCTAATCTTGCACCTATAATTTTATTTATTTAGTGTGTGTAGTTTAGAAGATTGCATGAATCATAGCCCCATCCCTTGCAGGCGAAAAAGTTGAAGGGGACAAAAAGGCAAAGTACAAAAAATATATCATGACACATAAACATGATGGTACGTTGATCTCCACTCGGTCCATTTCCACCTACGTAACTTCCTTTGTGCTCTTCTGCTGTTTAGAAGACAAAGCCCCAATCTTTGTCATGGCTAAGGAACCACCGTCTGGATAAAAGATGCATTCCCTTCAGACAAATCCGTATCTTTTGGAACCATTAAAACGTGGGAGAACCGATCCCTTTGGTAGCACCGGGCACAAAAGGGTGCAGTGGTGGTCCTCCTCTAGATGCTTGTAGTAAGGTGTCCCCTTAACCATTACATTATAAACCCTTCCAACACCTTGGTCTGTATTAATTTACTAGGCTGGTGAAGAGATTCCCGACACAATTTGCACCCATTCCAAAGCACCACAAATTAAGTGGACCCCATTGCAGATCTCTGTTGGCTGAAGACCACACATAATTATCAAGTTAACCGTCTAGTAGGCAATTAGGTAGCGGATTCCCTACTGTTTGAATTGAAGGATCACCTATTCACCTCACCGAGCCAATGTTGTGGGATTATCATGCTACATCCTATTCTGTGCCTTGTCTATGTTATGGACCCATTTGACAAGTAGCTTGGCTATCTTCTTTTCAGACGTAGTGCAACTTTTAGGTTCATGTGTCCTATGTTCATTGGAGGACAGTGTGAGACCTTATGACAAACTTTCGACACTTGTCATAAGATAATTCATCTTACATGATTTAGAAAATTCACTAGGAAGGTAAGTGGTTATGGGCATTGCACCGTGCCATGATCTATAGGAGTCAATCCAACCACTTCAAATTTAGCATGATTTTGGACCCAACTGATACTTTAATCAAGCATGTACATGCTGGCTCACACGATTCAATCATAGAGACTAGCACAGATAGCTTGTAGCGAGATATTGGCCAGATCTTATGGCCCCACCTTGCATGTAGTTCATTAAAATTTATGAAGTACTGTGTAAACGGGAGAAGTTATGAGAGAGAGTAGAGATACTGTAGCGGCTTTATATGAATAATAGCAGGCTTGCAAGTACCCAACAGGCAGCTTTTATGTTTTTGTTTTTTTATTGGTGAGAAGGGTGCTGTGGAAAGGAAACACAAATAAAGGCCTGTTTGGTTGTTTCTGTGGGAATGCAATGGTACTTGTTGACTCCTCTAGCCCAGAGTCTTTTAAGAGGATGCTCAAGTCCTAGCTTGTATGCCCACCACTGAGCTTGTTGGTCCACAGGAAGAAAAAATTCTATAAACATCTTTTTTACCCTTCCTCAAGTTTGGGATTGTGGAACTGTTGGATGAATATGGAGCATACCTAAATAGGTTGCAAAATTTACAAATCTATTAGAAACCTCAGTCCAATTGTGTTAGATTTTCTAAACAGACCATCAAATTTTTTTCTTTTCTTTTCTTTTTTTTTTTTCAGAGGGCTGGAATCAAGATACTTAAGTAAAAAATATGGTGAGAAAAATAGAGAAATTATATCATACAAGACACACACCATATGGTCATATATGTCTGCTCATTTTTGCAGCGGTGCATCGAGATAAGCTCTTGATAAACTAAGCCTACAAAAAAGAGTGATTGTGCTTGGTCGCCTGCACAGTCATATAGTAAATGCAGTATACATAGGATATAAATTTTTTTCTCAAAATGAGGACAAATAAACTGTGGTGGAAGAGATCTTCTTTGCCATAGCTTCTTGATGAGGCTTTCCCAATCACTTTATAGCACTCCAGGCTCTTGTTCTTTTGCAAGTCTGAGAGTCCTCCTCTTGCAGTTAAATACAAATATTAGAAAACATGAATAACGTTTCGTTAGAGGGCCCTTCCAATCTGGTTGCCCTGCTATATCTTTTGGCTGGTCGTATCTCGTGTCAAGCTTAGTTGTCTTCATTAGATTGCCACTGTCTTATGACTCTTTTGGACTCATCCATATTGTTTGCCTACGTGTAAGATGAGAGTTAATAGAAACATACATACTAAAAATGAGAACAGTATAGATGCATTATTGGCAGAAAGCACATGCTTATCTGTCTTCTGTCCCCTTAACTTGCGTCTAGAACTGTGTTTTAAGAGAAACAAATTTGGTTCATGTTTTTTATCTTATTTTTATTTAGTTTTTGATACAACCAGAAAGCTAATGTTTATGTAGTATGGATATATCCAATAAAATCAGAAAATAAAATATCTCTAAATATAGAAGGAATATAAGTTCGAGTCGGCCTTAAAGTGCTGCCGAACTTTTCTTGTTTTTTTCGGAGGGAGGGAGACAGACAATGAACAAGGGGCTGCATCATTTTTCTCATTTTTTTTTTTTAATTATAATTGCATGAATGATGCACTTGATTTAAAACAACTAAAAAGAAACCATCAGCTCCTAGTAATCTTGGTGCACGTGTTTGATGTTTAGTGCTATACAAAGACAATTTTACGTTATATCGCTGGCCCGGTAGACACAGGCATGTGAAGAAACCCTATAACAAGGTCACCCTCCCAACCCACACACTCAATCCCACACTCTTGGACCCTTATGAATGGCCTTCAAACTCATGCTTATCCAAAGCTCAACATCTGCAAGCTCACACCCTCCTGGTTCGAGTCCAACTGAAACATTGACCTAACTGATATGAGAATCTCTACATTGTCGCGGTGTCGGCTCCATGTGTCGATTGATCGCAATAGCCACTCAGGCTTAAGCATAGGCCATCCTTGAAGCCAGGGATGTCTCTAAAATTAACCGACCTATATCAATTATAATGTTGTAATGTTTGCCACCAACAATGTGGACAAAGATGAGTTGCTTCAAACTGGATATTTGTTGGCCCCAGAAAATTCATGGGGATTTGTTGGATCTGAATCATGTTCATGAATCAGATGCAATAATCCATTTTATGGATCATGACTATTGTGGAGTAGATTGTTTGCGCATCACTTCTTTTCATTGAGAGCTTTATGCAAGTTGAAAGTTGCTTCAGTGGTCATGGATCGTGTCATTATGGCGAAAAAAGTGGTTTGATGATATTCCTCACAATTGGCATCGAATGATTGCTTGTTAGATTGGGGCGAGACTCGGACTAGTGATCTAACAAAGGACCTAGTTTGCGCCCCCTTGATCCTTCCTTCGATCAACCATTGTGTTCTCCCCGATCCCATTTTTGAGTGTTTACATTCCTTAAGGTGGCCTTAATAAGCCGTACATCGAGAACTTTAATATTTCCAGACGTGCAGACCATTTGATCCTCCAAATGCTGCAATTCTTTGAGTCAAATGTTAAGATATTTCTACAAGTGTTAATTCAGTTTGGCCCTCCATAAATCATCTTATTCACATATTGACAACCGTGGAAGCTACACCATGCATTTTATTCAAGTACTATTCTATTATACTGCAAGCATGATACATTGATCTTACCTTATTTTGCCTTATCAATCTGCAAATTAACAATCTTGAATGCAGTTCTTATCAGTCCTGATATTTAGCTCATTAAAATGTAAACACAATGCCCCAGTTTATTGCATTATTCAACATCTAGTGCTCTATGTATCAGTATCATAAATATGGTCCATCCCTGGTCGTTCTATATTACCAGGACACATGGGAAGTTCACCGAGCTGAAGGTACTGAGGTTGAATATGTTGCATTCGAATATGCTGCATTCGAAGAAGAAGATGACTTGCTGGCTGAGGATGCATCTCCATGAACTCTACTTGTGGCATCTATGAAGACAGGCCTTGTGGGCTGCAGAACAAGCCCTCCTTTGCTCAGCAGCATCACCACAACCTCGGACATGGTTGGCCTTGCAGCTACTGTGGACTGAGTGCACATTAGAGCTATCTCAATGACTCTCTTCACTTCTTCTGGTCTATATTCATTTGGATCCAAAGATGCATCCACCAACTCTAGCAACGTCTCAGTCTCATACAGTTTCCATGCCTGTCCAGCCAAATAGAAAACAGCACTGTAAATATCCCTCCACGTAACAGAGAAAAGCTTCACTGAAAAACTGTAAATATAAGGTTCCAGCAGCAGGTAGTTGTTTGCTGCCAATCCGCCTATGACTGAAGACTAATTCTAAAATCAGTCTTTCTGGCAGCAATTGGCAGAGCTCAGAGGTCTGCAATCAGATGAATGAATCCATAGATGAGGCGTATCTTCCTCTACATTAACATATTTACCAAATGGCAAGAAAATTTTGAGGAATAGATTGAAAGAAACAGATAAAATTTAGTTTGTAATGTGACACTGATGTTGATAATCTCTCTCTGCATGATTCCTTGCTAGTATACCTACCATATAATTAGTACATGGATATATCACAGAGGGTGATGGTCTGAACTAAGCAAACTACTGTGGAGTAGTGTTATCATTGGGAAAAGGCATTTTTCTTGTCATTGTCTATAAGAAGAACGAAAGAGTCAAACAAAGGGCGCTTCAACGGAGAAAAACAATTATTCTACTACCATCTTACTGAAGTCTAAAAGCGCAGAAACAGCTGTGTCGAGTATGGCACCAAGCATGCATGTAAAAAAGCATCAGTTAATTGTGCTAGGTTATCTCAGTAACATACTTGCACTTCATGTTTCATATGATAACATCAACATTCACAAACTCCATCATTTCAACTTTGTTAAATCTATAGACCACAATCCATACTCTACAAAGTAAAATCAATATCACAATCTCTAAAATTAACCACCTATAACTAAAAGATAACATATTCAAAGAAGGAAAGAATAAAGAGATAGAGCCCTTCCACAAAAGAATTCCCTGGTAGTATCCAAGCAGTACCCTGAGTGCATCTAAGATGTACATAGAGAGCTTTATCCTATTTTTTGTAAATAGCATAGCATCCGACTTGTACCATAGCTATATACGTCAAGTATTGGAATCCAATATATATTGGATACGGCAATGACATGCAATATAAAGCATCAGTGCTTCCATAAGTAGAACCTAATTGATTACGGAAAATGCGATGGATAAACAGTCGTCAAAAAATCTTTAAATTCTTTCACACTAAATACAAAAATAAAAGGGTTCACTTTAGGGAGCATTGCTAAAGGCGCAGCCAAATAGGACAAGTCATTCTATACACTAGGAGAAGTGTCCATCGACCCTCACAGCCAATGAATGCTAGAAAGATGTTGAAGTGGTACCATGCACTTCAGGGCATTAACAAGGAAAAAGCAATCCAAAGCCTACCATTTGTACCATGGAAGTTTAATTGAATGGTTACTGATCTTTTTTCTTAGTCTGAATGGAATTTTTTTGACTTTTAAAGTCTATTTTAAAGAACTTTGTGTGAAACGTAGTCTTAAATGACAAGGTTGCCAACTTGCCAGTCAGTAAAGTCATTAGAGATGATAACCAATGATCACATTGGAATTCTACCCAAGCTAATGTAGCTGAGCAGAGAGAACCCACTTGTCATTATCTAATTTTCAATAAGAATTATAACAACTCCATATGATTAGAGAGCAAAAATTTTGAAGAATAATTACCCATTCAAGAAGGTATTGTGTTACAGGTTCAAGATTCACATCATTGCTCTTCCGACCACTTATTATTTCCAGGACAACAACGCCATAGCTGTATGTGTCGACTTTCTCGGATAGCTGTCCATGGATTGCATACTCAGGTGCTGTGTAACCCCTGATCAAAAGCATCACAAAATCTGAAAGCTGAAGACAAAAACCAACTAAACCAACTAAAAGTAAAGACGATGCGAGACAATAAATGATCGAAACAATGTGGATGAGTAAGATTTCTGACATACAAAGTTCCTGCAAAGTTGGTGCTGAGATGACTGTGATCACCAGGTAGAAGCCTTGCCAATCCAAAATCTGCAATCTTAGGCTGGAAATTGTCATCGAGCAGTACATTGCTCGACTTTATGTCCCGATGGATGATGCAGACATGGAATTCTTGATGGAGATATGCTAATCCTCGTGCGATGCCAACAATTATATCAAATCTCTGTTTCCAGTTAAGAATTCCACGTTTGTCACCTGTCAAGCAGATGGCACGACTGTCCTCAAACACAACAAGAAGAAATAGCACAAAGAATCAACAGGTAGATCTAACAATTTAGTACCATATAAGACTTTATCAAGGCTGCTGTTTGCCATGTACTCATAGACAAGCAGCAGTTCAGGGCCTTTGGTAGAACATCCAAGAAGACGAACCAGATTTCGATGATGAACATTGCTTATAAGCTTAACCTCACTCTGGAAATCTATGCGTACTTTTCTGGCATTAGCTATCGTGAGTTTCTTCACGGCGACTGCTTTACCGTTTTCAGGATGCCCTGTCACAAAAAGGCTTGCTCAAAACACACAACCAAGTTTGATGAAAAATAAAGAACGCGAATGTCAAGATTTATGAAAACAATTTACAGCATCAAATTTTATTCAATATATAAATCATCGATTTTTGTCAAAAAGATTTTTTTTTCAAATTTTTTTTATATAGGTAATATAATTTTATTTCACATACTATAAATATGAAAAATTCCTTCAGTTCCTTAAGTGCTCATGACAAGTTTATGTTAGGAAATACCTTTCAAGATTCGGTCCATATTGAGCTTACAGCGAGGTCCAAGACGACGAACAGAATCCAACGAGCCCAAGAACAGCCCAAATAGAGTCCAAACGGCGAAAATACGCGTGAAAGGAGGGCGGCACAGTGCACAAGGCAGCAGCGGCCAGCGATGGGCCGGCGGTGGCGCCACCGGGCCTGGTGGAGATGCGCGCGAGGCCCAGCGTGCGGACGGGCCCAACACGTGCGAGGCGCCTAGGCCCAACGCCCTTGTGCGGTCCATCGTGGACCGCGGGGTACTGGGCGGTCCATAGGACCAGTGTGGACCGAACACACAGTCCACGTGCGGTTCAGCTTGTTTTTTGCGCGATCTGACGGTCCAGATCGCAGCCGATCATGATCAGATGGCTGAGGTTGATTTTGAATTTGATCAAGTGATCGGTGGTCCTGATGTGCGCGATCGAATGGCTCTGATGCGAGCCGATCATGATCGGACGGCCACAAATGATTCTAAGCTTGATTGGGACTCTGTTTCTAGTATAACAATGTTTTGAAGTTTTGGAGTCTATATAACTCCAATTGATGAGCCATCAATTGCGTTAAGAAGCTGATGACATCCTGGAGGTGCAGAAAAGTTTCAAGAGAAGTTTCAGAAAGCTTTTGTAAGGATTTTGAGATTTTTTCTTGAGAGACTCTTATACAAAGATTGAATGGTGAGTTCTCCTTGTATTGATTTTATTTTATTCTCTAACAGTAAAGCTTGCACGTCCTGTGGAGGTAGGCTTGAGGTCGATCCACATATTTATATTATGTTTCTTATTTTATTTCTTCTTTCTTCCTATTGCACTATGTGGTATCGGATCCTGACGCAACAATTGGTATCAGAGCAAAGTGGTGCCAGAGCGTAGGTTGCAACGGTGGTGATCGAAATAGAAGATGGAAAAGACAACCACAATCAAGGTGGAGATCAACAAGTTTGATGGAAAGAGCAATTTTCTTGTGGTAGACGAGGGTGAAAGACGTACTCATCCAACAAAGGTTGATCGATGCTCTCTGGTGCGAGGAGAAGCCGACCACCATGAAGGTGCAGGATTGGAGATGGCTCTAGATGCAGGCGGTGAATACGATCTGTTTGTACCTAACGGATGAGGTGGTGATCCATGTGCTTGGCGAGACTTCTCCGACGATGCTATGGTCGAAGTTCGAGGAGTTGTACACGGTGAAGTCTCTCACCAATACCCTCTTCCTCTGGAGGCAGTTCTACCAGCTGCGGATGACTGAGGGACAGAGCGTGCAGTAGCATCTCAGCTACTTCTAGAAGATCCTCACTGACCTCCTCAGCGTTGGTGAGAAAGTTGAGGAGAAGACCAGAGCGTTGGTCTTGCTAGCATCGCTTCCTCCTTCGTATGAGTCTTTGGTGACTGCTCTTCTAGTGGGAAAGAGCACCATCAAGATATAGACGAGGTCATCGTGGCGATTCTTCAGAATGAGATTCTCAGGAAGGAGAACCCAGCTTCGAGCTCAGATGGCGGCAGCTCAGCTTTGGTGATTTTTGGAGGAGCAGGAAGTGGTAGACAGAACGATAGGAGATCGTGGCGAGGGCCGTCCAAATCCAGAATGAGAGATTTGAGCAAAATTAGATATTATCGGTGTGACGAGTTGGGGCATCTAGTAAGATATCTGATGAGGTATCTACTTCTTTCCAACAGAGAATTTTAGATTCTGTATATATCTATCATGTATGTTGCAAAGATGAGCAGTTTGACTCCTTGGAGAGTAGTGAGGGCACTGTTTATCTGCCGGATGGATCGAGCTGTACGATCAAAAGTATCGAAATGGTCAGCCGGAGGACACATGATGATGTAGTGAGGAGATTGGGAGAGATCCGATACATATCCGATTTCAGTCAGAATCTTATCTCACTGAGTAAACTGGATTCGAGAGGCCACAGAACAGTAGCTGGTGGAGAAATCCTGAAGGTGTTACGTGGTGATAAGATTGATCTGGAGAGAAAGAAGAGGACGAGAGGACATTACTATCTGATGGGAAGCCCAGTACGAGATGGAGCTTCAGGAGTCAGGAGGAGTCCAGAGCGAGGAGGAGCTCCAGGTGGAGGTGGATTGGGCACTAGACGGAAGACTCGGGAGGATGAGAGGCGATGCCGTAGGGTGAGATTTCTATTGCCACAGGAGACTTCTCCGAGCCGGTCTTTGGTCAGAGAGGACACAGCCCATGACAGAGGTGGGATCGAGCAGCCTGACTCGACTCTCACATTTGCCCATCCATGAGATAGCAGGTATGCCCCAAGGTATAGGGGTGAGATGGATCACAGACTTTCAGAGACAAGTGGAGGTCGAATATCGAGTCGAGATGGAGATTGTTAAAAAATATACCTTGAAATTCGATCCATATTGAGCCCACAGTGAGGTCCAGAACAACGAACGGAGTCCAACGAGC
>KE505587.1:230253-247552 GCA_000441515.1 Elaeis oleifera | reverse complement strand
CTCTCTATCTATCTATTTATCTACCTTTGAAAGCAAGCTTTGGGGAAAGTAGTGCTGCAGACATTGCTGATGGACTAAAAGTGGAGATTTATTTTTTTCCCACCAAACTGTGTATCCTCTCTATTGGGTTCTAGATATTCCTATTATAGCAGTATTTTATCTGACTTATTGATTTCTTCTAGAATTTTTAGGACCTGAGCTATGACCTTTGACATATTGAAATTCTGCCAAGTACACAAGTTTCCTCATCCTTGGTCATACTCGCAATTATTTTAGTTCGGCACTCGTGATATTTCTTGTTAACCATTTGGATGTGTGAGAAAGGAGCTGAAGTTTGAGGTTAGTGCCACTTATGGCAACACTAATCAAAGTAAGGAGGAGTCTAGAAGCAACTAAAGAATGATTACTCAACATACGGGTGATGATTATCATTTTCTGTCCTTTTGTTGATTGCCAGTTGTTTCATCTGATTCATAATTACAGTGCTGTTTGTTTATATTTTCACTTGATGTTTCGTATGTTAAAGTTTTGGTTCTGAGATGCCTTGCCTTTTCTTTCCAGTGGTTTATTTTAGAAATTCAATATTCTTTCTTCAGGTTCCACTTTTTAATATATTGAAGAAATTTGATGGTGAGACTGTCACTGAGGTGGTGCGGCCTTGCATTGCAAGGATGAGATATCGTGTTACTAGACTACCGAAGTACCTGATTCTCCACATGCGGCGTTTTACAAAAATAACTTCTTCATTGAAAAGAATCCTACTCTTGGTATGGACGCTATTACATGAGTCAGTTGTGCTATGTCTTATTATTGTCTATGATATATTAAATTGTGTATTTTCTTTACCAGTTAACTTTCCGGTGAAGAATCTCGAGTTGAAAGATTATATTCCATTACCTACACCAAGGGAGAACAAGAAGCTGCGGTCAAAGTATGATCTTATTGCTAACATTGTTCATGATGGCAAGCCAGGCGAAGGATCTTATAGAGTTTTCGTGCAGCGTAAATCAGAAGAGCTATGGTATTCTTTTGACTAGTCTGAAGGTTGAGATTTATTTTATGTCTGAAAATTTGATAGCTTTCTGAACCTTCTTCACTGGCAGGTATGAGATGCAGGACCTTCATGTAACAGAAACTCTTCCACAAATGGTTGCTCTCTCAGAGGCCTATATGCAGATTTATGAGCAGCAAGAGTGACTGAAAGATGCTAGTTCTTGCTTTAGCTGCTAGGAATGTGTAACCCAACATACAGTGGTAAGTTACTGTAAAAGAAACTCCTATAAAGTTCCCTAAAAATTTTCAAACTACCAAATTGTCCATTTTCTTCTCAATCATGTTATATGTAAAATTATTTTTTAAGGCTTATGAATTTACTTATTCGGTTACACCTGAAAAACTAATTTGTTGTTGAGTAGGTTCTGAAGTGTTGGATTTTTGTTCATCACTCTCAAGGACTCTGATCTTCTGCATCATTGTTTCAATAAAGACCGATCCTTTATTGCTTTGCTGAGTTTTTCCTTAACTTCGTCGCAGAGATCAAACCATGGTGTGTACCTGCATTCATAAAACATGATAAAGATTATTATATCCGTGTTGGTTAGATCACGTTGAAAACCTTTTCTAGTTGTCAGTTGCTCTGGGTGCAGCGACCTGCACATGGGACCAAAAACTCTTCTGCGCGCAGTGAGACTTAAATGAGATGGTTTCTTGCAGTTTTGCATAAGCTGGTTGGAGGCTGATGGAGTAGGTAACGGAAGGATCGAGCGCCTCTAGGCCATTGCCTAATTCTCGTGTTATCTTGGAACTTTTGACGAACATCTGGTGGGTGCGTCATGGGTGACGGGCAGAGAATCTATTGCGGGCTCTTCAGGTGGGAGTGGCTGGATATCGGTCTGGACCATGGGGCCGCTCCTAGGTAAGGGTGGCATAAGGCAGGTTGCGGCCGGCTTTGTGGATGGAGCACCGGATGCAGGAGGAGATGGAGAGGCTTCAATGTCACTTCACCGAGGTCCTTGAGCCTCTCGATGAGCAGATCAGAATGGTGAGGCGAAATTGGAAGATGTTGGCTGTGATTTGCCAGAGCTTGGGTTGGAGGGGATTGGCCAATTGGGTTGGGTAGATCTTCATCGTTTGGCCGACTAAGCAAAATTGGTTATGTTCCATCGATTATGTTCTGTCGATTAAGTTGAGCCGATTATATTTGCCGATTAAGTTTAGTCGACTAAGTTGAGTCGATTATGTTCTATCGATTAAGTCCGTAACAATTAGTTCTTTCTCATCTTTGCATCGATCAGATTGTTGTGATTCAATCCGACTTAAATCAATAAGTTTTATCCTTATCGGCATTCGATCGATTAAGATTGATGGGATTTGACCACCGACTACGGGCGACGGATTTAGTTAAGTTGGTGTCTAATCGATTTAGTTCGACATGCAATCTACAATTAGCTGGTGATATCAGATATATAGCCGACTACTTTTTCGACGCCATGCCGACTACTTGAATTTCAGAATTGACGACGGTTATCCAATATGGGTATTAACTACATGCCAACGTGGAGTGTAATAGTCATCAAGAGTGATCCATTACTTGACTTTAACGGTAGTTAATGAGGTAACTGTTTATTAAATGTCATAACTCTCATATCTCGAATATTCAAGAACGAGAGCTACACAGTAACAGCATCACTTATCCTATAAATATCGGTAAGTAATGAGGAACCTGGTAAGCTTGATTAATATAAGTTTTCGCTCTAATTTTTGGCTTGTTGGGCTGTTCTTTTCTCCAGTTAACCTAAGCATCGGACCACTGCCGGACAACTTTCGATGGGTGAACTTATTTGCAGTTTTTTGTCGTTCTACATCAAGGTGCAACAACTCAGCTCTCGACCGACTATCTCGACGAAGATAGGCGGCAAAGTTTGACACGTCAGGGAGGAGAAGAGAAATATTCTTTCGCAAAAATTACGATGGTCAAGATGAGAGCATAGAACGCTTCCATCGATTCCGCTCGATGCTCGTCATGGCGTGACGCACCTCTGATGATCCATGCAGAGCCAAGTGCTTCACAATCGATGGTCATAGCGAACCACAACAATTTGTTGCCTTAGTGCAGCAAGTCAAAATATTGACAGAGGCTGTCCACAGACTGCGAGACAGCGACAGCAGTGACAGAGATGGCTGGAGGAACCGGCAGTATAGGATGTGCCCTCCAGGCACAGCCATCGGTCCCGTTCTCTATCCTGTCACTCAACTTAACACTTCCATCGGATGGGTCGTCGACCCGTCCGATACTCGCCTCATCCAGACTCCCGGCATGCCCACATGCCGATTTTGGTGATTATCGATCTCCTTCTCCTTGATGAGCTTCACAAAGGAGAAGAAGCCACGATCATCATCAAGTTCTTCTGAGGAAGGTTCAATCCTAGGATATTCTCAACATTCTGACGAGTCTCAGCAACAGTTGGATGAATATGACCATAAGCTGAGGGAGTTTGATCGCCGCTTGAATTAGCTCCAAATAATAATCATAATTTTATCGACGAACTTGGCATCAACACTTGTCCATCTTTCTCTTGATGAATTCTGGATGAGCTGATTCTCAATCGGTTCAAGATGCCGTAGATTGAGCTGTACAATGGCTCCACCGATCCACTCGACCATCTTGAGAGCTACAAGACTCTCATGCTTCTTCAAGGGCATCTAATGCCTTCTTCTGTATTGCTTTTTCGATTACTCTCCGAAAAAGTGCTCGAACTTGATATTTCAAACTTCAATCAAAGAATATCCGTTCATTCGAGCAGTTCGAACAACTTTTATGGTGCACTTCAGCACTAATACAAGGATGCCACGAACCTCCAACAATCTCTTCTTTGTCAGATAGCAAGAGGGAGAATCTTTATCAGATTTTGTGACGTGTTTCAATGCCGCCACTTTAGAGGTTCGGGATCTCAAAGAATCGACGGCCATTGTGGCCATGAAGAGGGGGTTGCGAAACTCCAGGTTCATCTATTCTTGGACAAGATGCTTCCTCGGTCCTACACCGAACTCCTCAAGTTCACAGAAGTATATTTGCATCGAGGAGGGTGCAACCGACCGGTGCCAGTCCGAGGGCAAAGGTCAGAAGAAGATAAAGAAGAAAGAAACCTCCATGGGACCCAGCCGGTGTTATGCTGAGAGAGAGGCTCCACCTCCTCCAAAGAACTTCGACAGTAGAGAAGACTCTTACACCCCTCTTACTGCTCTTCGTGTGCATATTCTCATGGAGATAGAAAGAGAAAGTTATCTCCGACAATCCCAGCCAATGAAGTCGCGACGGACTTCTCACGACAGGAAGTGCTACTATCGATTCTATCATCACTATGGTCACGATACTGAGTAGTGCATCCAGTTGAAGGATGAAATAGAAGCTTTAATCCGATGGGAATATCTCAGAAAGTACTTACGGGATCGATCTGTGCAGCTGCCTGCTGATCCTCAACCATAGCCACATCTCGAGAAAAAACTCACGCCAACCGATGGCGGCGTAATCAACATGATCTCGACAGGATTGAAACTATGGGATGCAGACAACTCAGAAGGCCCCTACAAAATCTCAATAATTCTATGACCAGAGGCATACAAAATTGAGAACTTGGATGGTATGAAAATTTTTGAATTTAGAATGCCAAGAATCTATGGATGTACTACCAGTAACATTATCTTATGAATTAAAGATTTTTTTTTCTACAAATCTATGCTGACTAGTTCAAATATTTGGTAATCCATCGAATAACACGGTTAATTGACACCCGATCAAACAATTGCATCGTCGGCTAGTATTCGACGAAACATTATTCAATTGACACCCGATTAATGAAAAGTAATATAATTTGATGAGCCGTAAGGTTCGGCTATTGAAGTGTATCAGTTATAGCCTAAGGGCTGCAAACCTATCAGCTATGGTATGCACGCAGGCCAAAGCGGAGAGAAATGTAGTTCGTCAGCTAGCTCCCGATTGACTAAGCATCAATTAGTCCGAAATGAATTAGAAAAATTTTCTTTAAAATCGACTATGTCCTAATCTGATGGGACATTCTACGACGAGTTAATCTACGACTATGTTCGATTCGATGGAATGATCTACAACTATGTTCCGATTCGACGGAATGATCTACGACTATGCTCCGATTCGACGACTATGCTTCAAATTCGATGAGATATTTTATAAAATGATGACTCATTCTATGAAACGACGGAACAACTGGGCATAGCTTTCAGGGCAACAATAAGTGAAGATTATCGAAAAAAGTAACTCGGATCCGTACGACAATTAACTCCTTTCATTTGATTAAAAGCTAGAGAATCGGACTTAGGAGTTGGGTGGCAAGTATTGGGGTAGATCCTCATCGCTTAGCCGACTAAGTTAAGCCAACTATGTTTCGCCGATTATGTTCTGCCGATTAAGATGAGCCGACTATGTTCCATCAACTAAGTTGAGTCGACTATGTTCTACTGACAAAGTCCACAACAATTGGTTCTTTCTCATCTCTACATTGATCGGGTTGCTGTAATTCAACACGACTTGGATCAACGAGTCTTGTCCTAATCAATGTTTGATCGACTAAGATCGATAGGACTTGACCACTGACTAAGGGTGAAGGATCTAATCAAGTCAGTGTCTAACCGATTTAGTTCGACACGCAATTTATGATCAGCTGGTGATATCTAGCATATAGCTAACTACTTTCTCGACGTCATGCCGACTACTTGAATTTCGAAATTGATGATGGTTATTGGTGTGGGCATTAACTACATGCGAATATGGAGCACAATAGTCACCCATGAGCGATCCATTATTCGATCTTAACGGTAGTTAATGAGGTAACTGTCCACTAAATACCATAACTCTCACATTCCGAACATTCAGGGACGAGAGTTATATAGTAATGGCATCACTTATTCTATAAATATCGATAAGTAATGGGAGACCTAGTAAGCTTAATTAATATAAGCTTTCGCTCTCACTTTTGGCTCTTTGGGCTGTTCTCCTTCTCCAACTAATTTAAGCATCGGAGGGTCCCCCACTGGACAACTTCTGACAGGTGGACTTATTGTGCAGGTTTTTTGCCATTTTACATCCAGGCACAATAACTCGGCTCTCGATCAACTATCTCGTCGGAGATAGACTGCAACATGGTGGCCAGTGAGTTTGGCCAATGAGTTTCAACTTAGTTCTCAAATATAAGGTGGAATCTTTCACCTTGGCCGAAGACCATAGGTTTTTCCACTTCAAATTGGGCCCTTTTTAGTGGCCTGTGGTTGGTTGCTGAAAGTTAATAATGGTGGAGAACACTATAACTGTTTGGCTGAGGTTGTCAAGATTGCTGAGGGAGTATTAGAATAAAATGTTAATTTTGAGCATTACGGTGGCAGCTAGAAAACCTCTATCGATGAATGGATTTACAGAATAATTGAGAAAGCTGGACTATGCCAAGATGAAGGTGGAACTCGATGCACATTTATCGTTAAAGCTTGAAATTTTGATAAAGAGAGAAATTTAAATTTTTTGACAGTACTTTGTTTATTAAAATATCTCTTCATTCTGTTATTGGTGTAGGAAGATGGTTCATTTAGTGGCTAATTGCACTTTTCTGACGTTGCTTTTGGTGGAAGAGATTAACGAACCAATCTTTTGGTCGGATAACTTTGCAAACCCCTTGATGGAGAGGTAGAAACTGATCCGATGGTCTTGAAAAAGTCTGAGGGTGTGGAAACGACCCACGAGGAGTTGATGTTCGACCTATGGCTGGTGATAGAAAAAGTTTAGCAACTAAGGCCGGCGGCGGGCAGGGGTGGGGGGTGTCAGGTGCAAAAAGGTGAGGAAGAAGACTGGTTTGACATCCAAGTCATTTGGGATGGGGTCTTCTTTGTCTTGTTCGAACTTACTCGAGAACTATCCAAACTCATCTGAATTACCTTCCCATTCGGATGGATGGCAAAAATTGATGAAGTGGGAAGTTGTTGATCATCAAAGAAGAATGGTTCGATGGGTGCCACATGGTAGGCCGATGCTAGTAACAAGCCTTAATCCATGGGCTTGGATTTTCTTTATGTCGTTGACAGACCAAATCAAGCCCATGGATGTTGAGAAGATGGGCCAGGTCGAAGGGGTGAGAGGGACCGATACGGTTATGATTGAGGTGGACTCTGATTTGGATTTGAAGCAGGATAGAAGCCCAAACTCACCAAGAGGAGAAAAGGGCTCGGCCCAGGTGGAGAAAATTAGATCAATGAGGATGACCTGATTGGAGGTAAGTCTGATGACATGCCTCCATCTCCATCCCAACCTTGAGTCTGAAGGCCGCAGTGGTGAGTGCTGGTGTTGCACTGGCTGATGGATTGACAGTGATCCTCTGATGACTAACTCCCTCGATAATAGCTTTGATCTTGCATATGACACAACTTGGCATTCTTATGACAAGCGACAGACAACCAATGACAAGGTGGTGAACAATCACCAGAGAGAACTGACCCCTTGGTTGAGGGGGCTTTACCTCAATGGAAATCACCGATCTAGTAGAGGGGACTGCCTCACCGACATGGGTGCTTCTTAGGCACCCCTAGTGAGGCTGTCTCCCGAGGATCCCATGGGAATAGTGGATTCTGATAGCGTGGGGATAGTTTCCTATTTTGGTGGCTAGGTGGAATCATGAGGGGGTGGTCAAATTGGTCAGGGAGGTGTTGGTTGGTGTTGTGGCTTACCAATAGAGTGATAAGTCAGAAGAGATGGGTGGTGGTCCTAATGGGTCAACTCCTCTCAATCTAACCCATGAAGATCCTTATTTAGAATTGTCGGGGTATAGTGAAGCCATCCTTCTTGAGCACGTTCAGGAGGTTGATTTCTGTGCATAATCTTAATCTGTGTATATTTTATGAAATCCGTCTGTTCGAATAGGAGTTTGTTGCATATTCGTCACTGGTTCCCTTGGATTTTTATGCAATTGAATCTGAGGGACTGTTCGAGAAAACTATAGTTGTGTGGAGAATTGGAGATGTGCAAATGGATATGTTCCATAATTGTAACCAATAGGTGGTTATTGTAATTATAGAATCTAATGAAAAAACTTAGACCTTTTTGAAATCTATGCAAGCATTGACTATAAAGATTGATGTATTTTATGGAATGAACTGTTTGTTTTGCAATTGCAGGATACGCTGTGCATGATGGTTGGTGATTTTAATCATATTTTGGGCCCTAACGAGAAGAGAGGAGATAGAGCCTATGTTGATAAACTCGAAGTTATTGAATTTTGAGATTTTTTGACTATGAATGGATTGATCGATCTTCAATACTATGGACTGAAATTTACTCAATGTAATATCTGCCTGGGCCAGGCCAAAGTTTGGGAAAGGATCGACCGAGTCCTTGCATTGTCCAACTGGATCCAGAATTTCTCCAATTACAAGGTGCACCACTTGTCTTGTATAGCTTCTGATCATTGTCATGTTTTGATTTATATTGCTTCTTTTATTGTGTATTGTTGCCCTTTTCATTTTGAGAAGATATGGATTTCCTACCTCCATTCATGGGATATTTCGTAAGGTGTTTTGGGGGTCCCAGTGCATTAGGATGCTATATATAGAGTGACTTGCAAATTGAAACTCACCAAGAGAAAACTTCGGAGGTGAAATCAGATGGTGGTGGATAACATCTTTCGAAGAGTTGAGGTTATTGAGGTTTCGATTTGATCTCTAGGCAAGGACGGAGCAGGATGGCGGCTTGTCGATTGCAGAGTTGGCTAAGTTCAAGAGACAGCTATCGAAGCATCATCTCTTTTGAGGCAGTAGGAGGCCTTATAGAGATAGAAATCAAGAGTGCAATGTATTCAAGAGGGTGACAGATATACAAAATTCTTCTATCGATCTACCATCATTAAAAGGAGAAGGAATAACATTTAGAGTTTGAGGGCTGGCAATGGGTCAATGGTTGACCATGTTGATATGATCAAATGGGATATCCTCCAGTTCTTTAGATTGAGGTGGACGAACATCACTTGGATGGATTCATCATTTGACTTCCCATTGTCGGCTCAAGTGCTCTTCGACTTGGATAATGACTATCTCATAAGCCCGACGTTAGCCAAGGAAGCTAACGAGACATTATAGTTCATGGCAGAAGACAATGCTCTGAGATTGGATGGTTTTCCTCCGTTATTCTTTTGATGTTGTTGGAGCATAGTCCATCATGAGGTAATAGCAGCTATCTAGCAATTCTTCCTCTCGTCAAGGATGTTAGAGGAGTTGAAGAAGATTTTAATTACTTTGATCCCTAAGAGGAAGGAGGGCTCTGAGCTTAGGCACTATAGACCTATTAGCTTATATACTACCTTGTACAAAGTCATCGTAAAGCTTATGATCAACAAGATGAAGCCAATCCTTCCTTAGCTCCTGAGACCAGAATAGGGGGCCTTTGTGGATGGTCAGAATATTATGGATAATATGCTCATCACCTATGAGTTTATGCATGACCGTTTCCAGCTAGCATAATTTGATGGCCATCAAGTTAGATATAGAGAGGACGTATGACTAGATGAGATGAGACTTCTTGGAGTATGCCTTGACTAGTTTCAAATTTCATGAGAGGTGGATTAGGTGGGTCCTGAACTATGTACAGTCCCTTCTCTTTAGCATCAGGATTGATGGGACATCGACTAAGTTTTTTATCATTTCAGTTGAGTTGTGCTAGAGTTGCCCTCTGACATCATATTTGTTTATTATATATGTGGATGTCCTCAGACTTTTCATGAGGCTATCAAGAGTCAGAGGTTATATGCCTATCTTCTTACACTAGGGGCTCAAGCCATATCACATTTGTTGTTTGCAGATGATTGTCTCCTGCTAGCTCGGGTGACTATTTAGAGTGCGGTGGCTTTGAGGATGATCTTGGAGTACTACTATGTAGCATTGAGCCAGGGGGTGAATATCTCGAAGTCTACAGTATGCTTCAGTCTTAAAATCAAGCAGACGATGAGGGTAACCATGAGGGATATCTTGGGGGTCCAAGCAGTAGGGGTGGTGGCACTATCTAAGGATTCTAATGTTTGGTAGGAGATTGAGGTGATCAGAGTGCTATGTCATGGAGTGGAGAGTCTAGAAGAGACTAAAGAGATGGTAGGCGAAGTTGCTTTCTATGATGGACAGAGTTATCCTAGTAAGATCTATTCTCAGTTCTATTCCTATTTTCTTATCATGAATACTGTGCTTCCAAAGGCTTCTTTGGCCAAACTTGAGTAGATATTTAGATACTTTTTATGGGGAGAGCATGATGGTGTTCGTGGAGTGCACCTAGTTGCATGAGAGATGATTTGTTAGCCGTTGTATGATGGGGGTCTTGCATCTAGTCCTTATTGACTAGAAGAGAAGCCTTGATGATCAGACATGCAACATAATATCTATCAGAGCCAGAAAGCCTTTAGAGTTCACTTGTGAGGGCCAAGTATGGCCTTTGGATAGGTATAGGTGATATTAAGGCGAGCAAAAGTAGCTTCTTTATTTGGTGAGAGATCTGCGTCCATGCCCCGATGGCTCTGATGAACATTAGATGGTCTATTGAAAATGGGCTATCGATGAGTATTCTTAGGGATGCGGGGCTCTCGAACAGCCCTTTGAAGTGGTAGCCGACCTTGTTTAGCTTTGAGGTGGATCCAGACATGAGGATTTGTGATCTTTTTGCCCCTAGGGAGAGGATATGGGACACAGCCTGTATCCATCGACTGTTTGATGGTCACCTGACAGACAGGATTATTTTACTGCTGATTCTCATATTTGACACCTTGGATAGGCTGACCTGGAGATTTAGTTGTGGTCAGAAGATCAGGATAAAGGACCTTTATGAGCTCTACAGGGGCAGGTCGGATCGATGGATTGAGGGATATTGGATTTGGAGATTGGGCCTCCACTCGAGAGCGGTCTTATTCTTTGGAAGAGAGCCTAGGGTTGTCTTCCTACTAGAGGAACTTTGAGTAGAGGAGGATTAGATTAGAACTTAGTTATGAGATCTATTCAATTGTTGTTGAGTTTGTAGCACATATTCTCTTCCAATGCCTAAGAGCACTTATGGTCTAGGACCCATTTGATGGCCTATAGCTTTTGTCCGATTAGAGGTGTCAGTGGTGGCTTTTATCAGCTATCTTGGGGGTGCACCTGAAGAGACAGTGATATATCATTGGGTACTTGCTGTGTTCACCGAGCTTACCATATCTGGGTCACTAGGAATGCTTGGATCTTTGAGAGGCACCCTCAGTCTTAAGGTTCATTATAGAGAGAGGTCTCATTCAAGTGATTAAGGTCACCAAGCCATCCTCTATTGAAGGGCCCTTGATAGCTCGGAGCATTTGGGACTCCTCGTCAGCAATTGCAGCAACTCGGACTGTTTTTTATCACTTGGGAGCCCTCACCTCTGAGCATGCTCGAGGTGAACTTTGATGGTAGTGTTCTGATGGTGGGTGCTGTGGTGGAGCTGATTTTGTGATTAGAGGTCTCGACTCCCATTTCTTTGCTGTTGGATGGAGTTGCCTATATGACTCGACTATTTCGGGACTGAGCTGAGGGCTATATGGATAGGGCTGTATTACGCTAGACTTTGCTCACAAGCAGAGTGCATTAACTCGAGAGAGACTTAGCGACGGTGGTTGGATGGATTTGTCAGCAGATGAAACAGTTGTTGGATGGCATCCCCTACTTCAGAAAATTTGATAGCTAGCGAGCACTTGCATGACTTTTCAAGTCATGCACATCTATCAAGAGGTGAATGGAGCTATGGATTAGATCGCCTCCTTTATAGCTGAGTACACTGAAGGCCGGATTTAGGAGGACTATATTATTTTTCTAGACCCTTTTGCAATATTTACTTTCTTATTTTTTGGATGTATTTACATTAAACTAGTGTGATTTCTTCGTCTTATTAAAAAAAATTAAAACTCATAAATATCACAAATCCAATAACAAATACCATGATCATGCTATAATTTTCGTAGCCCACATAAGCTATAGATTGAATCCACTCTGATACCATTTGTAACAATCTAGGACTTTATCTCAAAGAAAAATAAAAATTAATTGAAAGGTATCATTTGGATTTTTTGATCCTATACAAGTACTAAGATCTATTTAATATATAGCTGATGTGGGATCAAGCACACGATAATTTACACTTTTCAGGGAAGAAATCATAGTATATCATGACCAATAGTTTATGTATTCATTTTATTAAAAAATTATTAATTTTTTCTTGATTAGAAAAAGTTTGTCATGGATTTTAGTCTTTATCATCCACAGTTTACCATCTACTCTGGGATCAAATCCTTTCTAGAAAGTCACCCATCCTCCCAATCCCATGTATCCGCATGCATAAATCCAACTCTTCTATCACAGCACGCAATGCTTAATAGGGGCAACCGGGCCCGAACCCGACCCGACCCGACCCGATCCGACCCAACCCATTGCGCCAGTTGATGCTGTGGATTCATCATTTAAAATTGGAAATTCTTTAGTCCACACTTTTTGATAGATGGCTAATTGTTTCATACTGCGACCCCCTCCAATGGATCCTCTAGTCTTTCCCTTTTTTTTGGTAAAGAATAAAGGATCCTATAGTCTTTATTCCGTGATACGCGTTACGTTTTGATCGTACGGGAATCCCACCGACCCAACATTTGATGCTTTAACCTTCGGCCCTAAAGTTTACTTTAGGAGTCTTTAGACTTTCTGAATCTGAACGCATAGGAACTTTGTCCTTCCGTGGTCTTGTTTTTATCCATTGCTTTGTTCTTTATTCCAAGTCCTTACATCCTACTTTGTTCAGGATCAGAAACCACAGGCCCTACAAACAACATGCCAACACCCTAACAGAAGAAGAATACCAGCCTCTACCACCACTCAATCCACATGTGTATATAAAGAGGGCTAATCTCAGCATTCTTCAAAGCAAAGTTGTTCTTTTGATTGCAACTTTCTCTCATATTTTCCAGTGGTCATACATCGGCTAGCAAGTCTTCAAGCAAAAATGAGTGTAGAAGTATTAGATGGAGCTACCATCCTTGACTTTGTCCAGGATGAGGAGGCCTTCAATATGTCGATCAAGGACCGGTTTGCGAGCCTGGACACCAACCATGATGGCCTACTTTCATATGCAGAGATGGCGAGGGAGCTGATGAGCCTCAGGGTACTCGAGAAACACTTTGGTGTGGATGATGTGGGCTTGAGCCCTGACGAGCTTCTTCAGCTTTATCATGATCTATTTACTCGGTTCGATCATGATGGCAATGGAACAGTAGACTTGGAGGAGTTTCGAGCTGAGATGAGGGAGATGATGCTTGCGGTAGCCAATGGGCTCGGGTTCTTGCCCGTCCAAATGGTGCTCGAGGAAGGGAGCTTCCTCAAGAGGGCTGTTGAAAGAGAATTGGCTGGGAAGGTGGCTGCCTAGGCTGAGAAAACTAATTGCCACCTTAGAAGTCATCTTCTTAATTTCTTTGTTTCTTCTTTTTAAACCGGTTTTGCTCGGTAACTATAGAGTCCTATGTATTTGGGTCAATACGATATCAGAAGCTGCATGTTTGTACGAGTCTACGATATGAAATAAATGGTGGTACTTTTGAAAATCATGTATTGCGGAAGATTAATGCTTACCTTTGTTATCGTCAATTGTTTGTAGGATTATACTGGTGGTAAGGTTATCTTAATTATTAGTGAATATTAATTTTTAAGAAGAGATGGTGTACGAAAGAAACTACTACGAAAAAGCTTTTATAGAAGACTCGTGCCCAAGATCACCCTCGAGGAATCCAATCTTGTAAGATGGTTTAAATATTCGCCAACAAACATCGATCACAACTGCTGGCTGCCTCGACCCCCGAATACATATATCTATTTCATCAGAAAAATTGCTATTTTTCGTCTGGACGAGATCGTCTTTTTCAGTGGAATGCAAGACATTTATGACTTCGTCGTGAGATTGATCACAGCCGTTTGCTAATTGCCAACCCATTCAACATGCGATGAGAAACACGCATCTTGATGTCTGCCATGGCCTGAAATGGACTTCACGGCGGACATAAACTACTGCATCCCCTGGACAAGTTGCCTGAGATCTTTGGACAAATCTCTAACGCAGGGTTTGAATTAAGCCGATCTACACTAACGTAATATAACTCGATCACTAACGATGAAAGAAAGGAACGTTTTAACACCTACATGCATAAATAATTACCATATAGACAACCCAAGTTTTATGATGAACATATATATGTGAGATAAAGCCGTTATCGTGGGTTAAAACATTGGCATGTTTTGTAATATAGCATGATTATAAAAAAAAAAAATGTTGCTTTGAAATCAAAACATCATGATGTGCAATATAATACTGCAAAATTATAATCTAAAAAAATAACTACCACTAAATAGTCATTTATAACCATCACAAAATAGTTTAAAAATAGGCATTACGTAAACGGTCGTAGTTGCTCATATGCCAGATGAACGTGTACAATTTTCTATACGGTTGCCATCAACATTCTCCTCAGAGTATATATGTGACACCTAAGAGAATACACATGGATGAAAGCGATGTTTCAAAAGGCATTTCACGGCTTACAGCATCTTCCTAGTACATATATACCTTAAGTGACGATGTGAAGGTGGATAAAACCATCATTAATTAGTGCTGTTGTCTCAAGTTTAGATACTAACCCATGCTTAATTAACCTGCAAAACAACACTAGCGCGTGACCTAGATTTTTTTTTTTTTGTACAAGTGCATGAATTAGATTCAGCGGCACAACCGCTACTTTAAGCCAGACCATTCAAACCACGGGCAGGATGACTCGCTTCTCGTGGAAATAGAGATTGGACTTTGGGATATATCCTGTGGGCTGGTTGTTGGGCCGTAGCTCGAAGTCCTGCAAGAATCCTGCCGACCTCGTGTCAAGAACGAGTAGAACGGGTGTTGTTTGACCGTCTGGTTGTATGGACTTCCGTCTCTTCTTGGTGGTCAACTTCTCATTCACTTTCTGGCTCTTAGAATCCCCGTGTCAAAGTTCAAAAGCCATGGCCGCTCCGAAACAGAGGGTGGAAAACAACACGCCATGACCCACAGAGCTAAGTTGAAGCCCAATGTCTCTCCCATTATATATAAGCAGGCAGACACCGCTCCTTCCTCAAAACAAAACGTTCTCTTCATATTTTCTCTCATCACTTGGAGGTGTACGTGCTTGCGTGGTGAAGAAAGATGAGTGTGGAGATATTGGATGGAGCCACCATTCGTGATTTCGTGGAGGATGAAGGGGTCTTCAATGGGTCGATCAACGACCGGTTTGCGAGCCTTGACACCGACCATGATGGCCTGCTTTCATATGCAGAGATGGGGAGGAGCTGATGAGCCTTCGGGTGCTCGAGAAACACTTTGGTGTGGATGACGTGGGTTTGAGCCCTGACGAGCTTCTTCAACTTTATCATGGCCTGTTTGCTCGGTTTGATCATGATGGCAATGGAGCAGTGGACTTGGAGGAGTTCCGGACGGAGATGAGGGAGATGATGCTGGCCGTGGCGAATGGGCTCGGGTTCTTGCCGGTGCAGATGGTGGTGGAGGAGGGGAGTTTCCTCAAGATGGCTGTGGAGAGGGAGTCAGCCAAGTTGGCGGCATAGAGTGTCTTTTTTACTTTTACGCAGGGGTCTTCAGCTAGACTTATCGTTATCGAGTTATTTTTGTACTTAGTTTAATTCGTGGGTTAGTCCCTGCTTAAATTGTTGCATGATAAGTTGCTGATGGATTTCTTTCTAACGAGATCGGTGAGAGGAAGTAAATGAAAGATTTCTTCTCCCATGCTTTCTATTGGTTTAAAATAAGATATACTAATGAATAAGAGCTCGGATTTGCCTATCTTGTTGAATTATTTTGTTTTGTATATAATCTCTGATTCTTGCTGATAAATTTGTGCTGTGGAGTGCATGAGGGAATAAATAGAACTTCTTCTTCTGGTTCTCGCTAGATATTAGTTCAGATATTCTACCATCACCTTTTGAGAAAGGTGTCGCTAAATTTGTGGGTTCTTGAAAATTAATGAACCGTGATCCCGTCATCAAAGTGGGACTGCAGATTGAACTCGGTGGCTTTTCTGTTATTAAAAATTAATTATCCGTCTCCAATTTGGCAATCGGAACTTCTGGATTTAGTTTATTGCCTAAGTTGCTTCTTGAAGTAGAGTTAGTTTTTACTCTTCATTCCCCAGGAGGTAATGTTTAGAATATCCAATCTGGTCTTGAAGCTAGCTAGTTAAATGGTTCAATATGGTCTTGCCATCCATGTCTGTTTACCTGTGTAATATGTGCAGAACTGAAGTACATGCCCTTGACTAATTGATATAAGGGTCACTGAAGGGTTTGGCTATTCTCAGGAACCTGGTCTTTAGGAAGGGTGGCACAATGCTGGACCACAACATCGGGTTTGGGAGGGAGTCATTGGTTACGAGCAAAATCTTACAGCTCTTCCACCTCGTAAGCCTATCAAAACTCCCAAAAATCCAAGGAAAAGAAGGCTTTTTCAGTCCTCCATTAAAATACCTAAAAATCCAAGAAAGAAAATAGCAAGAAGCAGAACATGACAGTCATTATGCTCCTGGAAGAGAAGAAGAAGCAACAGAATACCATAAGAAGAAGAAGAATATTATGTCCTTTTAGATGGTTTATTAATGGTATTGGATGCCGAGTGTGGTTCAGAACCATATTGAATCATTTAACTAACTTTAGAGACTAGTTGAAAATTTTCAAATGCAAGAGGTGCGAAGTAAAAATGATCCAAACTTTAGGAGATGTTTCCATAATTTTCTCAACAAAGTTTGCGTGTTGCTGTATGTATTCATAACTGGGGCCGATATAATCTTTTGAAGGCATAAAACTTCCTATGAGGTAGCCGGAATTGCCTGCATCAACGTCTGAGATGTTTTCTGAAGGCATGCTGAAGGCATATTCCAATATTGTCCTTAGCATATACCTTAACAAACGGTCGCTAAAACCATCAACAGAGGTTGTTTAAACATCAACATCTGAGATGTTTCCGAAAGGCATATATACCTTATTAACGAATGGTAGCCAAAACCGTCATCAGAGCCGTTGTTTAAACGCCAGCATGAAATAATTCATGAACCAGCCACAAAGACGGTGGGTTCATGCGAGCCCACCCAAACCACCGGAATTCCTTGATAAAACCTGGTCCCAACTTCCTTCTCTTTTCCCGCGAAGGAACTCTTCCAGCCTTTATTGACCC
>KE505587.1:207667-218872 GCA_000441515.1 Elaeis oleifera | reverse complement strand
AACACACTCTACCTTGCAACTTACTCTCTCTCTCTCTCTCTCTCTCTATCAAACACAAAGAGGGCTGAGAAACTTCTTCTCCAGTCAACTGAGGCGAAGGTGAAACAGTAAGCTTCTACATAGCGCTACTAAATTGGATATATATATGATGCATCTCTCTCCAATGTGTGTGTGTGTGTGTGTATATGATACATTCCTTTCCCAGTATGACCTAAATTTATTTATTTTTTCCGCCATTGGTTTGGTTGGAGCTAAGAATAAGAGGTAGAGTGGAGTCCATATTTATTTATGCGACCTTTCTAAGAGCAGGAACATGCTACGTAATAATTCATGTGAAAGCGTACAAGATATATATGAATCATTATCTGGTGGTGTATGTTGTTCGGATTGGTGTGGGACATAGATGTTACACTCACAAAGCAATTTCCTAGCAGCTGCCAACTTGTCAGTGACTCCTGTTGCTGTCTTATTGTGAACAATGCAAGGGAAAACCGAGATCAACTGATTAATTAACACCTTGTCCCCATTCACTTACTGTGATATCTACGTTAAAATTAAGCCGCTGCTGTTGATCAATCCACAGAAGACTAAATTGACCAATAAGAAGATATACTATCACCAGGTGACAATGTGTTTGCCATTCCCAGTACCTTCTCTTAGACCCCAGAAAAGATTATGTATTGCTGCAGAAACATGAAACAATCAAAGGAGAAAGTCTTTAATAAATTTTAAAAGCAGAATATGAGCATATGACCTTAAAGGAAAAATGTGTATATATCAAATTATTTGCATGAAGAAATAGTTCTGAATTTTACTGCTTTCAGTTGTTCAATCTTACAAACATTACTCGTCAATATAGGATTAATTGATACCGTTGGAATGGATCAGGAACAAAAGAGAAGTATGCAACGTCGAAGTATATATTTTAATTATATATATTTTAATTACATATTCAGCTGTCACCCTTTAAGCATATAACATTTGAAATGGAAGAATGTCCTGGACAAAGGATGGGGATGCTATGAAATAAACAAGAGAACCCGGACACAAACATGAACAACTATAACTAGTTAGGCCAGTAAATTATTCTTTTAATCACAGTAACAATATCCAAGAAGGTACCTGCTGTACATGTGGATGAGGAAAGATGTTCCGCTTGTTGTCTTGAAGAACTTCTTGACATCCAAGAGAAGAATCTTTGTCAGTGCAGGCACAGCAGGAGAGCGGTAGTCCTCATTGTTAGTCCATTTCTCCCTTTCTAAGAGTTCTATTAGGTGAATTATTTTCTGAGACAACTAATGCAACATGAATTTTGCGGCGATATAAAATGTGTTGGATTTGGAAAATTTATATCTGGTTTGTGAGCTCCAACTAATAATGCTAAAATGTACCCATAAAATAATAATACTATGCTAATAAAAGTATACAAAAAAAGTGCTGATGTTTCCCCTCTTTTCTTAAAGAAGAAAATACTTGGATAATCTCCTATGCAACATAAGATTCATCATATATGATGCAGTTTGTTTCCATAAAAATAGAAGTTTTATATAGTGTTTTCCAATGAATATTCATGAAACTCATGAGAACGTCCCACGTACGATTGCCACAGATAATTTATTAACTTCAACTTTCAAGAGAGAACTCGGTGGAGTTGTTGGGGACACCATGGCACTGCTAAGACCAGTATTACATGTTCTAGTTTCTAATGAATATCCATCTTGTTGGGAAAGGAGGTGGTGCCAATCAAAATGGACAATCCTTTCCCGCTTGAGTGAATATGTGAGGAGTGAAAAAATTTTAGCAACTAAAGTAAATATCCAACAAATAAATATGCCCAAAAGTCCACCCAAAAAGTTTACTATAATCAATATAATATCTGCAACAGTCACAAACAACCACAAATAGCTCACAAACTTAGAGCCAAACCGCAATTTCAATAACTATGGAATAACAAGAAAGAAACAACAAGAGAATGGAGAATAGTCACCAAAACACAATCTCTATTTCAAGCTCTGAAAACTAGGTGTTCAGTCTCCAAATTAAGATCAGCACCGTTGAAGTTGAAGAATCATGTGTCTTCTATGTGCTATCCAAAAATAGGTTCAATCAGAACATGAATAACATTCCGATCAACAACTAGATCAAAACTACACTGAGCTGCCCAAAACCACGAGATTGTATTTTCTCTCCCTTTCTCTCTCTTTTTCTCTCTTCAATTGGCTGAACGCTCTCTCTCAAAATTAAGACAATAAGAATCATATTTATATAATTCATAGTGGGCTTAAGTATGGGCCATATTCACAACTGGACCTCAACTAAAATAAACTAAACTTTGGATTAATCTTTCTCCACATAGGAAGGGAACCCAAAAGCCCAATAATTCTCCCCCTCCCGACTATGTGGAGAGAGTTGTCAAACTAGCAACCAACAGACAAACCTCAAACTTTTCTCTTGGTAGAATTTTTGTCAATATATCTAAGTCATTATCATCAGTATGAATTTTCTTAAGCTCAAGTAACTTGGAATCAAGAACATCTCATATCCAATGATATCGTACATCAATATGCTTAGATCTATCATGGAAAGTTAGATTTTTATCAAGATGAATAGTACTTTGGCTATCACAAAAAACACACTTCTTTGTAGAAACCCAAGTTCTTGCACAAATTTCTTCATCCAAAGCAACTCTTTGCATGTTTCTGTCACTGCAATGAATTCAGTCTCTATAGTAGATAATGCAACATATTTTATAATCTAGATAGCCAAGCCACAGCTCCCCCTATAAAAATAATCAAGTAGCCTGAAGTAGATTTTCTCGTGTCAATATCTCTAGCCATGTCTGAATCTATATAACCAGCAAGAACAGATTTCCATTTCCAAAACAAAGTTTCAAGCTGAAAGTACCTCGAAAATATCTCATAATCCACTTCACTACATTTCAATGCTCTTTCCTGGATTAAAAGAAACCTACTAACTGTACTAATTGCATGAGCTATATCTGGCCTAGTACAAACCATTGCATACATCAAACTGCCTACGACTGATGCATAAGGAATCTTTTGCATGTCTTGCCTCTCTTTTTCACTAGAACGAGTCTGTTTAATACTTAGCCTAAAGTGTATAGCAAAATGTGTGCTTACAACTTTAGCTTTATCCATATGAAACCGATGGAGCACTTTTTCATTATATTTCTCTTGAGACAACCATAATTTTTGAAACTTTCTATTACGAATGATCCTTATGCTAAGAATCTACTTTGCTGGTCTTAAATCTTTTATTGCAAAAGACTTACTAAGCTCTTTCTTCAACCTGTCAATCCTAAAAGAGTTATGACCAACAATAAGCATATCATCAACATAAAATAATAAAATGATGAAGTCATTATCAGAGAATCTCTGCACAAAAATACAGTGATCAGAAATAGTCTTTTTGTAGCCTTACTAAACCATAACAAACTGAAACTTCTTGTTCCATTGTCTGAGAGCTTGTTTCAAACCATACAAGCTCTTTTTTAACTTGCAAACATAATTCTTTTTTTCTTGACCTTAAAATCCTCAGACTGCTCCATATAAATTTCTTCCTCCAAGTCACCATGAAAAAAGATCGTTTTCACATCCATCTACTCAACCTCTAAATCAAGACTAACAGCCAAATTCAAAATAACTCGGATTGAAGATATTTTCACAATTGGTGAGAAGATGTCTTCAAAGTCAATCCCCTTTTCTGACTGAAGCCTTTAACAACTAATCTGACTTTGTATCGTGGACGTGAAGTATTCTTTTCATTCTTCACCCTATAAACCCATCGATTTTTTAAAGCTCTCTTGCTCTTAGGCAACTTAACCAACTTAAAAGTATGGTTGTCAAGCAAAGACTTCATTTCATCTTTCACAGCTATGACCCATTCTGCCTTCTGTTCACTATCTATAGCCTCTTTATAACATTCAAGTTCTCCCATCAATCAAGAGTACATACTCATTAGGTGAGTACCAAGTAGAAGGAACTTGATCTCTGGTCAACTTCCTAAGTGGAGCTACAGGTTGCTCATCAAGCACTTCTTGTTAATCATCAACAATTTTATCTGCAGGAGCATCTATCCCATCTACAACTTCATGGTCACTTTGATCTTGATCACTCAACATCATTCTGTACGTCATTTTGAATGCCAAGCTCAGCTACATCAAGCATATGTGTCAGTGGAACTAGGTCCAAATCAATCAAGCCACCATTACTTGAAGGCTCTAACTTATTTGCTTTATCAATATCTTCAATAATTTGGTCCTCCATGAAACCACATCACGGCTTCTAACAAGTTTCTTCTCAATTGGATCATAAAATTTGTAGCCAAACTCATCTTGACCATAACCAATGAATATACTTTGCCTTGTCTTGGTATCTAACTTGGACCTCTCATCTTTGGGCACATATACAAAAGCTTTGCAGCCAAACACACGTAGGTGATCATAGGAAACATCCTTACCATACCAAACTCTATTTGGAACATCACCCTGCAATGCAACAGTAGGGGATAAATTAATCACATGTGCAATAGTATATAAAGCCTCATCCCAAAAAGATCTAGGCAACTTAGCTTCTGAAAGCAAATATCTAACTCTTTCCATCAATGTCATGTTCATCCTTTCTGCCAAGCTATTCAACTGAGGAGTCTTAGGAGATGTCTTCTGATGTCTGATACTATGTTGTTTGCAATACTCATCAGATAGTCCAACATATTTGCCACCATTATCCGTACAGATGTATTGTAACTTTTTTCGTCTGTCTCTCAACAGAAATATGAAATTTTTTAAACACATCAAGTACTTGATCTTTTGACTTCAAGGCATAAATCCAAAGCTTCCTTGAATGATCATCAACAAAAGTCACAAAGTAAAGTGCATCGCCGAGTGACCTTACCTTCAATGGACCACAAATATCTGAGTGTACTAGTTCAACCAAATCTAACTTTCTAAAGGAGGATGACTCTTGAAAAAATCTTTTTCTATTTTCCAGCCAAGCAGTGACCACACTTTTTTAACTTTGCACCTTTCAACCCTGAGAGCAAATTCTTCTTGGCTAAACAATCAAATTCCTTTTCACTCATATGGCTCAGCCTTTTGTACCATAATTCTGATGAGTTATCACTCTCAACAACATTCACAAAATTAGTAGAAATTGAAACCTGCATCAAGTATAAACTTGAACACTTCTTTCCCCGTGTCACAACTAAAGAGCCTTCAGTGAGTTTTCACTATCCATCACTAAAAGTATTGCAATATCCATCATCATCAAGTCTTCTTGTTGAAATCAAATGCAAAAGGATAGCTGGTACATGCCTGATATCTTCGAGTACCAACTTTGTTCCACTGTTGGTCTCCAAACTGACAGTTCCAATGCCTACTATCTATGACAAGCCATCATTATCGATCTTCAAGATCCCCAAATCATCAAGAGTATAAGATGTGAAGAATTCCTTCCTTGATGTCACATGAAAAGAGGCACTGCTATCAATCACATGAAAAAGGCAAGATTGATCACATTCTCATCATAAACAATAACAAGTTCATTTGAAGTGGTGGTGGCAACACGATCATCTTTGTCATTGTCATTCTTCTCCCTTTTTCATTCATGGCAATATTTCTTGATATATCCTATTTTAGCACAATAGGACATTCAAGATTCTTGTACCTCGATTTTGATTTACTCCTTATTTTGTCTCTATCGTTCTGTCCTTGGCTCTTATTCTTCTTCTCCTCTATTTCAGTAACTAAGACCTCAGATTGTGATGATGACACACCTTGAGTTCTCCATCTCATCTCCTCATTCAAGACACCACTCTTGGCATATTCCATGGTCACAATATCATTAGGAGCAGAATTGGTCAAAGGCATGCAAATTTTTTTTCAAGAATCAGGTGGAGTATTCAGCAGCCAAAGTCCCTAAATTTTATTATCAAACTTCAAACTCATTCCGGACAACTGATTAAAGCACCCTTGAAATTCATTCAAGTGATCAAATATGGAGCTCCTTCCTTATACCTTAATTGCATTGCTTGTTTAAGAAGAAATAATTTATTGTTTCAAGTCTTCGAAGCATACAAGATTTCTAGCTTCTCCCATAGAGTTTTAGCATATGTCTTATTAACAATATGATTCAAGACAACATCTTCTACCGATTGCCGAATACAGCGACATACTTGTTGATGCTCAAATTTTTATTCTTCATCAGATTTAGACTCAGGTTTCTATGTCGCAAACACCGATAGATGTAGCTTTTTTACAAATAGAAGATCTTTCATTTTTTTCTACTTATGATAATTTATCCCATTCAAGCAAATCATTTTACTCAAATTCACCTCCATCATTCAAACAAGCTCTACCCACAATAAATAAATGAATCACTCTGATACCAGACTATTGAAAAAGGAGGTGGTGACAATCAAGATGGGCAATCTTTTCCTGCTTGAGTGAATCTGTGAGTAGCAAAAAAATTTCAGCAACTAAAGCAAATATTCAACAAACAAATATGCCCAAGAATGCATAAAAAATCCACAAAAGAGAACACAATTTTTAATAAGAAAAATTCCCCCAATGTGAAGGGTAAAAACCATGGGACCAAAGGTCCACCCAAAAAGCTTCACTATAATCAATATAATATCTGCAATAGCCACAAACAATCACAAATAGCGCACAAACTTAGATCCAAATTGTAATTTCAACAACTATGGAATAACAAGAAAGAAACAACAAGAGAATGGAGAAAAGTCACCAAAACATAGCCTCTATTTCAAGTCCTGAAAATTAAAATTTTATCCTTCAAATTAAGATCAGCACCGTTGAAGTTGAAGAATCATGTGTGTTCTACGTTCTATCCAAAATTAGATCAATCAGACCACGAATGATCTTTCGATCGTCAACTAGATCAAAACTATGCAGAGCTGCCCAAAATCGTGAGATTGTATTTTTCTCTCCCTTTCTCTCTCTTTTTTCTTTTCAAGTGGCTGAACACTCTCTCTCAAAATTTGGACAATAAGAGTCATATTTATATGATTCATAGTAAGCTTAAGTATGGGTCATATCCACAAATAGATCTCAACAAAAATAAACTAAATTTTAAATTTTCTCTACATAGGAAGAAAATCGAAAAGCCCAACACATCCCTAGAGGCCATTTGAAACAAATTTTATCAATCTAAAAATGTTTTGAGTTACACTCATTCTAGGTTAAGGTAGCTTTTTCTTACTGTGGTGCAACCATGATTTCAATGATATAAAACCATTCTTTACCAAAAAAAAAAAAAGACATGCAACCATTAATAATATTATTATTAATTATTATAATAGTTATACTAGTCATTATATATCCATACTTGCCTGAACTGAAATTGTTAAAAATTAATAAGCTTCTCTCATATTAATGGTCATTACGTATTGTTACAACATAAAATAATGAATGATGATGAAACATTAAAGCGTTGTTTTCTCAAATCATTATTTTGGAATAAAATATATTTTTATAGTAATATAAATAATTAAATTAAAAAATACTAAGACCAATAATGTACCAATTAAATAAAACATAACCATTATTTATGTTCTATAACTGCTACAATCACATAAAAGCCAAATAAGAATTATTTAAAAGTTTATTATTAATATATCTCTTACTACGTATAAAATTTCTTAGTACTTAGTAATTATCATTCATCGAACATTTCAAGCATACTTTAGATGGTTTTTGGTAAAATTATGCATAAAATATATAATATTAAGTTTAAAAATGTGAACGTCATCATTATCCAATTTGATTCCTTTATCTATTTTTATTTTTATTTTTAAAAATAAAATTAATTAAATTAATACTTTAAAACATCGAGAAGTTCGCTATTTATCTTGCTTTATCTTTCTACTAATCAAAAAGGTGGAGGCTTCCCTCCTAGCTATCATGCTCTTCATTTGCATGCATAACATGTGCTAATATTTTGTACTATATAAATTATATATTTAACTAGTCAAAGATCCGTGAGTTGTACGAGATCGGATGTATGAAAATAAATTTTTTTCTAGATCTGATCAGATTGAAAAAAATTATATATAAATAAAAAATAATATTCATTCAAATTCTTAAGATCACTTCATATTCTTAACTATCTATATAAATAGAGTTTAATTATAAGAATATAATAATATCATACATTAATAACATAATTTAATATAAAGAGGTGTTCTTTCTATATGCCACAACAACACTTATTTGAGAAGCTGAGTTGGCAACACTTCCATACTCCTTCACAGAGTATTATTTTATATATATATATATTTTGAAAATTATTGTAATAATTTTTACTTAAATCATTTGTCATGAGAGGCGCCAATTTATGATGCAAACCGTCAACCCTATATGCACCTAACCTGCAATAAACATGTCTGGGTTTGGATAAATAGGTTTTGTTCATAACCATATCGATCTATCTATTAAACAAGTTTGGTTAAGATTTCAAATTTCTAATCTATTTAAGAATTTAACAGTCAAATCAGATTCATCAGCCTATTTACAACCCATCTTTTGAATCTATTTGATTGAAGTTAGAATTTGGAGAGTCGATGGCTTTGGATCTTGGTTTGCAAGGAAATTAGGACTTGTTTTTTATTAACCTATCCTCTCATTCTATCCGTTCCTTACTCTCCTATATATTGACTGCTTGAAAAGTTCTTTTCTATGACAAACTATCGTTGCCTCCTCCACTTGTCCTTCAAGCAAGTCCTCATCGATTCTCTTTCGTCCTCCTTGCTCATCAAGCCATTAAGTTTCTAGGCTTACTCTTTGCTTTTCTACATTTAAGATTCAAACATTAACCCTAGCTGCATAGTCCATTTTCTTCCTTAGGTGAATAAATCAAATGGAACTTGCCCTTCAACACCCTCTTGTGCATCAATTAGCCAGTTCTTGCTAGGCTCCCTTGATTGTCTCAATGAGCTCTTGGACTATGTCGATGGCTATGCTTCAGTCTTCATCCCAACTTACTTCATGGATAGCTATGGCATCATCATCATTTGGTTCCTCTTCGCTACCTTCAATATCGACAATATTAAACAAATAGGGAGAACATAGAAAAGCGAGGTAGAACCTTGTTCTTTTCTTCCCCCTCAACCTAGTGAACCCAACCTAATCCGACCTAATTTGTTTCACTAAACAATTAAATGAAATGGATATATTTGATTTGTTTATTAAACGAATCAATCTGGATTGATATTTTTAATCCTAATCTATACCTTATTTGACCAAATTGCCATCCAATTTGTCACAGTAGCAAGTCTGACTATCATGTTTATATTTAGAAGTAAGAAGAAATTATTGATTAGACTAGATCCACCAGCTCAGCGATGGACCAATCTAACCACAAACCAACATGCACAAATATGAAAAAAAATAAAGAGGAGAGAAAATGGAGCATAGAGGTGCAATCGAGCCAAGATGAGTCGAATAGCTAGAGGCTCGTGTTCAACTCATTTCGAAGTATTCAAACTTGAAACTTGACTCGAGATTGATTGAACTCTAATATCTCGAGCTTGAGCCTGACTTTATTGAAATAAAGTATTGCTCAAGATCAAGTCGACTTGACTCGAATATCAATCAAGTCATACCCGAGCTCGAGTTAGAGCTTTAGCCTATTTATAATATGTATATATATTATAATAAAAAATAATATAATTATATATATAAACTTAAATAGGCTTTCAAGCCTTCAAATTTAGTATTTTGTTATTCGAGCTCGACTCAAAAAATTATTCAAATTATGTGAGCTTGATAATAATTGAGGCGACTCAAATTTGGACTCGAGCCGAGCTTGAGTAGATTGCGAGCAGCTAAGCATCCCTAATAGAGCAACAGATGTGTTGCACATACTTTTGTTGTTGGACTAGTCCATCGTTGAGCTGATCCAATCAATAATTTTTTAGCACTAAAATAGCCATATTTCAATATAATATCAAGCTTCATTAAATGTTAACTTTACATTTTTTTTAAAAAAATATTAATTTGATAATTTTATCATGACCGGCAAATAAGATGGATCTACAAAATTAGTGGATATTGTATGTCCCAAGATCCAGATTTTTTAAATAATATTTTTAATAAATATTTTGAAATATCGTGGTTCACAAATTATTTTCAAAACTATCATTCGAAGGCCACATAGGATTAATTCATGGGTTCAACCCATAAATTTTGAGCCACGTGGGATAAATTCGTGGGTTGAACCCATGATTTTGAGTCTATGTGGAGTGTTACACGAATTTTGATATTTAAATTCATAGATTGAAGCCACAAATTAATCTAAATAGATTCATGAATTCAACTCATGAATTCAAGAATTCGTGGGTTCAACCCATGAATTCTCATAAATAATTTTTTTTTAATTGAAATCAAAAATTCATCGATTTAACCCATAAAATCGAGAAATCGTGGGTTTGAAATTTAAATATTACAAAAATTCATGGGTTGAACCCACGAATTAGAGAAATCATGGTTGAGCCCATGATTTTATTTGAAATTTTTTACCATTGCGACCATTGCAAAATTCATGGTTGACCCATAAATTCAAAAATCGTGGGTTCAACCCATGATTTCGTTGGCTTTAAATCCAACCCAAGCCCTTCCTACTCCCATTGAGAATTTTCAATTTTTTTATATTGGTCTATTTAGTCCATAAATTCTGATCCCCCACCTTACAATTGATTATAGCTTCAAAAAAAGATGGAGTTTTGTCGAAAGAAAAAAGGACTCGAATAGAGAAAGAAAAGTAACCATCTCGTAGGTATGAAGAGATCTTTTTTCTAATAGTGAGTGTAGTAAAAAATTTTAATTAATTTTTTTTAAAGAAAATTATAGGAGGTAGAATAGTCGATTTAAATAGTTTTAGTGATTTTCATATTAATTTTGTTTGAAAATATGGGTTGGCTATCTATGATTACGCTCAACAAGCAAACGTATCCTACTCTGGTTTAGTATTTTTATAATAATTTTAGTTTTAATAGTAAGTATTGTTCTATTTCATCTATGTTAAAGGACAAGTGATCGAATTTGACTATAAAGTTCTAGGTCAAATTTTAGGTATTCCATCAGATGGTGATAGATTTTTCAGTAGTAGTATTTATTGCGAAATTCAGTGCAGGGGTAAAATAGTAATTTTAAAACTTTTTCAAAATCAT
>KE505587.1:127319-139708 GCA_000441515.1 Elaeis oleifera | reverse complement strand
AGATGAATAAGATTAGGAATGAAGGATGATCCAAGCTTAAGGGTCTATGTTAGCGAGCTTGGAGATCTTGTAGCTGAATTATAATTTATAGGATGATTATGGACTTGTAGTGAATTATTTATAAATTGTAAGACATATGTTGATATTTGATTTTGGATTTAGATGCTTTAAACCAATATGAGTTTATTTACTTGACAGATAATGAAAATGAACCTCTTATTATTTTTATTTATGATAGATTTTAGCTGATTATGATTGCTAGGTTTCATGATATTGAGGGCAGTACCTCTTGATAGCATGACCATGTTACATTCCGAATTTGAGGTGTGACAAAAAGAGTAATTATTAATAAGGAAGTCGAAAAAATAAAATTGAGAGGATGGAAATACCTGGTTCTTGCCTCGGAACAGACCATCTGCATCTCTATGCCGGAGGAGGCAAGAAAGGAGGAATCAAACCATTGAGGTAGCTTGCTGGACGATGCTCATCTCTAGAACATTGGCTCCACCGATAGAGAGAGAAGAGAGGGGTTGTGGAAGTCCTGATCATGGGGTAGGTTAGAAAAAGCTAGTGGTTGGGAGAAAGTGGGAGAGGAGAGAGGGTTGGGGAAGGGGCGGTGGTGGGGTAAGCGAGGAAAAGAATGGTGCTCGGGAGAGAGCAGGAGAGGAGAGGGGATTAGGGGAGCGGCATTGATGGGGTGAGTAGAGCAAAGGCTAGTGGTCGGGAGACAGTCGGAGACGAGAGGAGGGTTGGGAAGCGACGATGATGGGTAAATGAGTAAAGGAATTAGGTTAGGTTTGTAAGAAGGGAGGCGCATAATAAAAGTATGCGTCTAGGATGCATAAAATCGATGGAATATAAAAAAAATATACGGATGGCCGTATAAAAATATGAGAGATCGATTTTAAACTGATTTCTATGCAAACATCCTCATAATTTGGTATAAGTGAATTGTTATGTTTTTTATTTTTTTTATTTTTTTTGTTTGGTTTTGTGTTGAATATTTATATATAATAGTCTAAAGGATATGCATATTGTCAATAATTTAAAAAAATAATTAGGATAGTAGATGATGGTTTGGGTTCTATGTTAGGCATGTATTTATACACATATACATACATACATACATATATACATATATACATAGATATGTGCATATATACACATACATATGTATGGGGTTTGATTGAATTTAGTTGTGCATGCATTTTTTTAAATTATTGTTTATGATTTGTTTAATTTTATTTTTATAAAATTAGATGCAATGTGCTATTATGATACTAATACAATAATTTATTATAATTACATAAATTAATTTAATTAAAATTTCTCAGTATGGATATTTTCAAAAAATTATCTAAAATTTTATTTTGAAAGAAGAAATATAAATAATTTTATTATCCATACAGGAAGTCACCAACAATGCTGCTAATGAAAAAATTACATTCAAGATATTTTGCTATTATATATTTTATTTTTTTGATAAATTTTATAATTTAATCATGTTTCAATAATTTTTTTGATATCCATACAGTTTGGATAAACGTTCTGGAAGCACAGGAGATTGGGGATATTTTTGACTTTGTCTTCTATTTGTTAAGGCCTATGGCGTAGCACGGGTCTCATGCCGGTTCATCTTTCAAGCTGGCTCCACCGTTATTCTCATGTTTGGGTCATGGACCAATAAGCAGCTGTAGATAGTTGATGGGTTCCATAGATACTCGACCATGTGTCGTAGCACGTCTTTCTTTTGTTTTTCCCCCCTTCTTGATGACGAAGAAACCATGGGTTCTAACACATCATCGATACAAGATTTGATAAAAATACCGTTTTTCTGAGTTTAACAAAAAAAAAAAAAAAACAATTTTTTTTTTGTTTCTTTCTTTTATGCAATGAAAGAAAAAGTGTGGACCACTCACTTTTTTTGTCCTGCACAAAAGAACAAATGAAATAGAAATACAAGAAGCTTAATGGTTAAACAATGAATGCCATCACTATATCATCCGGTTTTGTTTTAGCAAGCAATAGATCAAAAGAATTTACAATTTCTTGGTAGTTTCCATTTTGGATAGTTAAAAAAATCGTTTTGCTAAATATGTCCTCATTATACCTTTTTTTTCTTTTTTTAATCACAACTATGTACATTCTGAAGCTGAGAACCTATGCGAATTGTGTCAATTTCCGTTACAAAGATCTCCCAGGCTCCATTAGTTATCACGACAAAAAGTTTGTTCACCTTCCGTGTATCATAGTGAGCATGTGGAAAGGCAAGCACTTGTCTACTTGACAATAGAAATCGTTAAGATGTTCAAATTACAGGGTATAAAAATAATACAGGATTCGGAAAAGGCTGGCATGTGGTTGCAAACTTTATTAGAGATCATGGATCATGATAGTGTTAGATATTATTTGTAACATAATATCTGAAACTCCTTCATACTGCTGTAGTGTCTTCTTCCATTCATTTTGTGTCTTTTGTCCTACTTGAAGCGACAATTGCAATACAAATCATGAGAATGTTCTAATAAGTGGATCTATAAATAAAGGATGTCTAAAAGGTGAGCATGGGGATTGCAAATTTTATCAGAGATTATGTTAGATATTCCTAATATCTGATATGTCTTGAACTGTTGCAGTGTGTTCTTCCATCCACTGCCTGTCATATTAGTTACTGGCTCTGTACACTGAAAAAGGTGACTAAGATGACAAAAGAAGCGAAGATAAGCATCATGAATCCAAGCATTTCAGGTAGAATAATTATTGGGGCTTGAGATCCTCTCCAGTCTGGCTTGAGTCCGGACTCTTTCGTTAAATTACATGATAGTTGTTATTTGATGACAATATTATGAAATGCACGATCTCGTATATCATGAAAGGCTTATCAAATTATGATTGCTGCATTATATATGCATGAATGGCCTTGATCCAAAATTTAATTTTCCTAATTTCATGTCTAAACTATAAAGATTCCCCGCTCAATTAGCAGAGGCTAACAAACTAACTGATCCGACCGCAAATTATGGCACAAAAACATGGATGATTGGAATGCATGAGTTGCTAAAGAGAGTATTGGTGTTTAGTTTAGGAGAAATAATGTGCCATCTCAAGTAGATTCAAATTTCTATCGCTATTTAGTCAATAATCCTCAATACACACACATAGTTAAATGTCTCAACTAATCGCATATCTCATCTTTTACGAAAATCTCATAAATTGATTGACCAGGTCATGCGGACAGGATTTTTCTTTTTTCTCCTTGGGTAAGGATGAAGACAGAATTAGGCCTAGGCCTATTCTAATTGGTCGCATTGGATCCGGTCAAGAAGTTTTGCCTCTTTCCGAATGCGATCTCTTTCTGAATGCGATGCAATAGATTTATGACCCAGTCAATATTGCAAAATAAATCAAGCCCAAGAGAAGCTTGAAGAATGCTAAACCCGGTGACTTCGAGTCAACCCCACAAATCCCCATCTCAAATCATAGTCTTTAACTCTTCATCGTTGGCCAACGATGCCTGCCAAAGATGACGGTCCCACGGAAGATGATCGTGGTCCCATATACACAATGGAGGTCAACATCGCCAGTTGTCGAGTTGCCATCTACAGATTCTGTTTCATGTGAATCGAAACAAGGAGGTCGCAATTGATGCCTCTTCTTCTGCGAAGATGTTTGGACTTCCTTGCGACACTCTCAGAATCTCGGTCTTAAATAAATAAATAATAAATAAATCATGATTTGTGATTTTCTTAAAAGGTTACTGATTGCTATAAGCCATTAAAAATGAAAGAAAAATATGAGATAGGTAGCAAAGCGTCAGCTTAATCATCTGCAAAAAAATCGCATATATCAGAAAAAGAGATAAGGAGTTCTCCGATAGAGAATCCTTCGATATTTAAGTTAGTGACAGTCGAAGAGGAAGAACAATAGAAAAGGACAGTGAGAATAGTGAAAAGAGATAATGTTTAGAGATCTCCTCTTTTTTTCTTTATTTTTTTTATAAAAAAAATTTGTTAGGCGGTTAGCAATCATCAGAAGCCGGAGTAGTAGGTTGTTGGCGGATTATTGGCAATTGGTTATGGGGCCAGCTATCCATGTGAAGAAATAAAGACCGTTATAATCGAGTGCTAATTCAGAATGCTCAGCGTGTCAACGGCTTCTTAGAGCTTTCGAACTGTAGCATAGCTCATAAAGAATCAGGATAGAGATGAAATGAGATCGACAGAATGCCGATGATATAAGCCTCGTCTAAAGGTTGATTTTATGTAATTGGCTAATATCCAATGACAATAATATATCAAATAACGCATGTTCCAAATCATCTATGTCATAACATCAGGTGTCTGTCGGATCTTAAAGGATTGGAAGCATCATCAGGTAGATCAAATCTGGCTCAACAATACGGAATATAAACAAGTATTTTTTTTTAAAAGAGCAAAAAAAATAGAGACTGGGATACACAATAATTATTTAGATATTTAAGAAAAACGGATGAGTATTGGTGCAAGCTCGGAGTTTTACTTTATCACGGTCTAGAAGTTTGGTTGCTAATCTGACTATATAATAAAAGTGGTATTGATGCGGACTTGCAGGGTTTATTGAATCACTGGGACTCGATGAGACATTGAGGATGTTGCCTATCTTTTCCTTTTTTTCCTCAAAAAATAGGGTAGAAAAAAAAAGGAAAAAAAAAAAAACTACTAGGTCAGATAAGGGGCATTAGGAGAAGGCTACATGTGGTGTCACAAACTGTCGAACTCTTAAATGTTCCAGCATTCGCCTACCAACGATCATTCATTATGACGCGGTAGCGTATTTGGTCCAATATTTGGAGCCAATTGACTAAATATTTTAACAAGTTCATGATTGAAAGTTCCACACTCCCTCGTGACCAACCCAATAGATATCAAGATATCTTTAATTCATTATTGAGAATGAGAATGTCTCATATGCTTCCTTCTGATTCCGACATTTCTTTTTCTTTAGTCCCTTACTATTAAAATCTAAAACTGGTCTTCTCCTTGGAAGTCCTCTCCCTTCGTCACCATCTTGAGCTCGCATCCAACACTCGACGCGGCTGCTGGTGCGGTCCAGCTTTCCCCTCCGCACCCAAGAAGGGCGCGCACCGCGGGTTCCACTGGGAGATGGGCCCCACACGGAGTGGCCAACATGGACGACGCGACTGCGGGACCTACCACATGGGGCCCACCATCTTGCGTTCTGCATGAAGCCCAGGGGCGCCACCTGCCATCTGGCTTGTGCTGGGATCCTATTCGGTTCCTGCTCGACAAGTTCGTCTTGTATTCATCTTCTTATTGTTAAGAGGATGTGGACAAAGGGATTTTTTCTGAAAAAATTGTGATTATGGAACATAGGTTTGGCAAAACATGGATGTCACTTTTTGCGAGGACTTCGCACGGGAGTCACGCTTGTTTGATGGAGGACTCATTCTTGGAAATTGCCTAAAGGTTGACCAGGCTCAACCAATGTTTGTTTGGGACACTGGTGGATGTCAGTATATACAAGCTAAAGTTCTAACCCCAAAAAAAAAAAAAGTATATACAAGCTAAAAGTACGATCAATCAGCATCAATATGAGGTAGGACTACTACTTTTATACTATTTTAAAGATTATTATGTGGAAGTAGAACTTAATATCTTGCATGTCTCGCGAAAAGCAGAAGCCAATTTCCATCATGCGCTCAAAACCCCTTTACCAAAATAAAAAAAAATCAAAACCAAGTTACTACCAAAAAAAAAAAAATCAAAACAAAGAAGAATTGTAGTGAAAATGGTGGCATTCCAGTGAATCCGGTCCGATTATGCCGATTTGGTGAGCGAGGGCCCACCTGATCAGGTTGTCACCATGGGCTGTCCGCCAGCCGCCTAAAGGCCTCCCTCTCTCGCGGCCTCCAACTGGGCCCACTCCTTAAGCATCCGGCGTCTCACGGCCTTCTTCACCATTCTTTCCGACGCGTGGCTGCTATTTGCTGTCTCGGCTCGGATCGTCGCCACGTTGGCGGAAATGGCGGCTAGGCTCAGACTCCGCGTGGAAGCTGACCGAGGATACAGTGAGAGTCCATCGACTTGTGCTTCCTCCACCGGATAGTGGCCTCCCCGCCCATCTCTTCCGAGTTCCAGTGGCTGGCCAACCGGAGGCTGTTCAATAAGGAGGCGTGCATCCTCCAATACCAATTTAATATATATTCAAATGCGGGGGGGGTGGACGGGACTGGTCGATTGCGTACGCCTTCGGGTTTGCAACTGGCAACGCGCAAGTGAATCCCGTGACCAAATGCATTTCTTTTGTCGTCTTATTCATCTGTATTCACGTAAACACCAAATCCAGTGGCAGCTTGTGCGTCCTCCTTTCCCATCCCCTGGTACTTTTATGACAAATAAAGATAAAATAATAATGACACGGCCATGCATCATTTGATGTCCCATAGTATCAAAGGCAGCATAAACGGACAAAGGGCTGCACGGGTGATGCATCAGCTGCCGGATGCAGAAATCTCTGCAACCTAGTGAGTAGTGAATTTGTGCAAATTCTCTTGGCAAATTCACTTGAAAATTTCCATCGAGAGGAAAACGGCTCTTATTCATAAACATATGCAGTGAACCTTTTGTTCATAAACTGCACTTTCTTATGGACGCCACAAGAAGTATCGATAAGGAAAAGCTTAATGCAATGATGATAAACTATATGTCATATATAAAGAATTTAAAAGTATATTCTCGTGCGTACAGCTTCTCTTTCTACACCTCCCTTTTGTACAGCTGTAAATAATTACAGTGAATAACTGACGTGGGGGTCTGCTTCAACAAACTACACTTTGCCATGAATTTTCACCAATCAAGTCACCATGGTAAAATCACCAAACCAACGGTAAACCGAAAAGGTTAGTTACAAACCATCTCTCTAGCATTCACAAGTCATTCATCAAATTAGACGGGACGATGGCCCGCTGCGTCCGAGGTGATCGCGTCCTCAGATTCGAGACAACGGTCAAAAGTTCTCAAAAGCCTTTCCCACCCCGCGGCTCGGCTCCAGCCGCCAGACGCCGATGACGAAATAAAACCAGTCCATTCTATCCAAAAATTAATGTCTCAACGGCAGCGGTCAGCATCCCCTTTCTCTTGAAGAAAAAAAAAAAAATAATAATAATAAAACAGCAGTCTTGAAGAAGAACGTTGGAAATAAACTTCCAAGACTTGTATAAAAATACAAACATCCCTGGACCTGATTAGAAAAGAAAACCCTATCGTATCTCTCCTCCGATTGTACTGATCTTGGAGCCTCTGTTGCGGAGAAAGAACCCAACTTGCTACTCTCTCTCTCTCTCTGTTGTGGTGGTGGCAATGAGGGGGAGGAGCTCAGGCTGGGAGGTCTCCTTCCTAGTGGCATTCTTCCTGGCAGTACAGCACCTGGGTCTGGTCACCGCCCGGGGGACCAATTCCTCACGTTGGCGAACCTTAAGCGGTACACACAAACTCCTTCTTCAACCCCTGCCCTTTATTTATTTATTTTTTTGGAGGTTTGGTTCTTTGGTGGGATTAATTTCGGCGAGTGGAGCTGAAGGAAGTTCTTTCTTTTTTCTTTTCTCCTTCCGGTTCTTTGTGCTTGAATTTTGGTGCTTTCTTTCTCTTTCTCTCCTTTTTTTTTTTTTAACTGAGAAAATTTTACGGATTTTTTTATGTGAATCTTTTCGGGCTACTTTGTTTCGATGGGCTTAAAGAGAAAAAATTGCGGAAGCTTATAAATTTGTTGTGCGTTTTCCAAATATGGATGTCTGACTTACTTTTTATAGGATTCCATGAAGAGATTCTATGTGGATATATTTGAATATGATTTTTTTTTTTGGTGGGGTGGGGGCGAGTTTCATCTCCGCGATGTTCCAGAGAATTGAGGGGAAAGTCATTCGTAGTGAAGATAGTTAGGGGTTTAGTTTTGGGATTTTTTACTTTTAGAAGAACTTTTGTGAGGTTGTTTGAGGGAATTGAAGGGAGAGATTAGGTTGATACGAGAGAATACAAGTATTTTTTGGCATGTCCTACTAATAGAAGCCTTAATTCGAACTTTTTGCATTCCTATCCATCAAAATTGGCTAATCAGAAGTTTTTAACCGACTGGAGATCAGGATTCTTCCTCGAAAACAATGGCTTGTAGCCTTGAGTTTGTTTTTGGAGATCTAACGTTACTGGCTTTTTCCTGATAATGATGTAATTCATAATCTTGTCAATTATATATCGATCTGATTTTGATGGAAAAAGCATTTAAATTTCAATTTATACTGTTTATTCTTTCTTTCTTTCTTTCTTTTTTTCTTTTTCTTTGGGCTTTCTTGAAAACTAACAAACAGTTTCTATGTAGCAGGTAATGCCCCTGCAATCATAGCTAAGGGAGGCTTTTCAGGACTTTTTCCTGATTCCAGTGCATATGCCTTCCAGTTTGCACTTGCTATTAGCTCAAGTGATACAATTCTTTGGTGTGATGTGCAATTAACAATGGATAAAGTTGGGATTTGTCTACCGGATATAAATTAAACAACTGCACTAACATTGCAATTGTTTATCCTAGCCAAGAGAAGGTTTATGATGTTAATGGCGTGCGTACACCAGGCTGGTTCTCTGTGGACTATACATCGAGCGAGCTAACACAGTCTGTTGCATGTAAGTGAAGAAACAGAGTTATTTTTAGCTTCTTACACTCTGTCAGGATCCATTTTAACTTAAAGGTGTCAAATTAGAATATTTCTATCTTGGTTTGTTCAACCTTGTTGACACTTCACCAATTTTACACAATCACATATTTGAACTTCCAGTAGTTGAGAAAGCCATTTGGCAAAAGCACATATATGTACTCCTAATTGTTTAAAATGGGTTGACCATGGAATAGCAGTGATGATGATAAAAATGAACATCTAAAAATGAAAATTTTTCCTTGCACAACTTTTTGAATCGTGCAACACTTCTTGTTCATAGGCATGATTGCAATCTTACTGGTTAGAAACATTAAGAGGATTAGGTATTTCAGATGACTTGTGCCATTTTCTGTTGTTAAAATGTTATAATAATTATCTGGGTTAAATTTGTTTCTTTCTTGGTACATAGGAATTTCTCTTATCAACATATCGATCAGTATTCTCTATTTAATTCTGTACAGATTCATCGTTTATTTGTCCCATGTTAATCTTTGCCTTTCTATACTTTATTATACATGCAATGATAATCTAAATTCACAAGTAGGTCTGGTCATGCATGTTATCCATTGATGATTTAGTTAATGGGGAGTCAAAGGGGTGAATGCTAATGTTATGGAAGTTTTATAAGATAAAAATGATTGAACTACCATATATTGTAGCGATTCCATGGTGTGTGTGCTTTGCCGTTCCATGCTGGTCACATGCCCAACCTTGTTCTGGGTCAGTGTTAGCAAGTCTCAATCTGCATTGCTGGTTCTTGCCACCTGGAATCGGCATGGATGAACATATGCATACAGGGGTATGTTCCTTTGTATCATGCATATATCTTGCAGGCTCGGATTGACATGGCACAATTGGGGAGAAGTAGGGTCACAGTAGTCACATTTACAAAAAGAAAGTCACATGATATTCAGCTTTAGAGGTAGTCTGTGCAGAGAAGAGCAAAGCCATCCAGATCATTGTCAACAAATTTCTCTATTGTACAAAACAATGAAAAGATAGAAAAATGATCTTCTAAATACAAATGTAAAAAGGGTGTTTTGTCCAGTTATCAAATATCATTTATATCTCAAAGAAATTTATAGAAGGCAGGTGTAGGAGCAAATCTATCATTGATGCAGAATATGCAAACAATAAAAATTTAAGAGGATACATGGCATGAGTTATGTTACTGAGAAGCAGCTGCAGAAAGAACTAATCCTTTTATGTGGGAAGGACTCTTTGTCGCAAGATCTATCATAATCAAAGCTAGAATAACTCAATAACTAGAATATACAGCCACCCACACACTCACCCCCCCGCCCACCCCCCAAACCAAACGAAATCAACAGCAAAAAAAATGGGACACTCACCAACACAATAAATTTGCACTTTTTTCAGATATTTTGTACCATTGCCTTTTCCTTACTTTATCCTTTCAGAGGCATGCCGCTGTCAATTTATGACATCTTAATACTTTGGCAGTGTCCCTATGCCCAAAGTTTTAGGGATTGAAGGACTTTACACCAAAACATTCACTTGCATTTGACAATCATACCTAGCTTGATATTACATTGGGCATGAATACAGCTGAATGAGGATGCAACATGTTTCTGTTGATTTCTGGATCACTGATGTGTGTGGCTTCTATCAATTTGCAAGACAATAAAGGGGAGCTTTGTTCCGGCTGGACCCTTCGATGCTTAAGTGAGAGAGGGCGTTTGTGAGGGAACCAAGGATGAATCAAAGATACACAATGTCGTTCTAATTGACATTTAATAGTTAACTTTCATGGAGGATCTCCGCAGGGTCTCCTTCTGCTCCATGGGCTTCTTCTTCTTGTGGTGGGCCTTCTCATCATCTTGACCCTTCCTCTTCTTCTCTGCTTGATCGTTGCCTGACTCCGTCCAAGCATTCATTGTATCATTGGCATTGATGCACAGCTTGTGTGAGGAGCTCTGTGAGGTCCTTGGAGGACCTTTTGGATAGGGAGAAGCAGAATGGAGAGTTATTTAGGCCATTCATCGGGGCTACTATAGCCACGGCTGGATCAAGATCACAAACCTCTAGTACTTCAGAGTTGGAGCAGTTAATGAACTCACGGAGGTTCTCATCCTTCCTCTGCGTGATATTTATCAAGTTGGTAGAGGTCTTCCGGTGATTATGACCACTGATAAGTGCTTGAAAAACCTCTGACTTTGTCAATCAAACCAGCTGGTCGAGTGTGGTTGAAGGCCGGAATTCCATGCTCGAATAGCCGTCTTCAAGGTGGCTGTGAAGGCATGACACATGCTTGCATCAAAAGCTTCATGCAGCAGCATGAGTTCCTAGGACTCTAGGTGGTTGATGGGGTCTGTCATGTCATCATATAGGTCCATTTGGGGCATCTTGAATCTCAAGAGGAGGTTCTGCCACGATTTGCTCAGTGAAAGCTGGCATGTTGTCAAGGAGAGGCTCGCTTGAAGTGTTGACCCTCTTTCCTTCACCCTCCTCCATGACCCAGGTCGGATGCTCATTCATTTCATTGAGCTGGTGGGTCAAATCGGTCCCAACTCTTCATGGGCCGTCGCCCCTTTCTTGGGCTCCCTTGATTTGTTCTTCGAGTAGGAGCTTTCTTTGGTGTTCTTTAGGACTGGTGATGGTGAGACTGGTCATTTCCCTAGCTAGGTCCTGGTCATTGATTTGACCAGTCTTGGGATTGCTTTGTTGGCTGGTCCCCTCTCTCTTTGGGACTAGGCTCTGATGCAAAATTGGACATGTTTCGAACCTACGTGCGCCATTGTCTTCGAAATTCGAGCATCTAGCTTGATGACGGGCTTGCACCCATGACCCCTGGTTGAGTTCGTCCACATTCAATGAATGTGACCAGATCCATTAGGTGTTAGAAATTTGTTTCAGGTTATTATTTTGGATATTTTATTAGGGATTTGTTTCAAGTTATTATTTTGGATATTTTGTTAGGGATTTGTTTCAAGTTGTTATTTCTGAATTTGTTTAGTTGTTATCCGGTTAGTTTCATAAATTCGTTAAACTAATGATCTATAATAAGGGTGCATTGTATTCACGAAAGATGAAGAAAAAAATTTTTTTTTCTCTTAAATGTTTGCCTTTGCACTTTGCGTCGAATGGTGTGAGGCCGTATGGGAGTGATTCCCAAATTCCTTTCCACTATTCTGTTCACTTCGTTCTTCCCTCAGTCGAGTTGCATCCACCACCGATCCTGACACCAACCCAACACCGATCTACCACCGTGCCATCCCGATCATAGCTCCACAACTTTTGCCGTGTCGACTTCTTCGATTCTCATCACCAACTCTAGAAACATTGAACCTCCACCTTTGGATTCGACATCTAACGGAAAAGCGAAGGTTTGAACATCATAGAAATTTAAATGAACTCCATCAAGGTTCGCTGTACCGGTACCGGACGGCGTGCCGATCCCGGACCGGTACGGTACGGTACCGGTACCGTACCGACATACGGTACACCTGGGCGTACCGGTCCGGTATCGGTACACAATATTATTTTTTTTATTTCAATTTTTTTTTGGATTTTTGAAGTTAATAATTGATAAATACAACTTCAATATGGCATTATATTGCATATTATTGACATATTTGGGTTCAATTTGGAGTTAGATTGTGGTACAAAGACTCTTAATAGCCATATGTTGCAATCGAATCAATTTCATGCAGAAGAAAATGAGTTT
>KE505587.1:114783-127299 GCA_000441515.1 Elaeis oleifera | reverse complement strand
TGTACCGCTCGGTTCCGGGCGGTATGGGCCCGAACCGCACCGAATCGCCCGGTTCGGTGCGGTTCGGGGTCTCTTTCCGAAAAAGAGGTCCGAACCGGACCGGTAAGTGGCCGGTCCGGCTCGGTACGCCCTGTACCGGGCGGTTCGGCCCGGTACGGCGAACCATGAACTCCATATTTGAGCAGAATTGACAACAATCCTTGCGAGCCATGATAAATTTTCAGCCTTTCTAATTCTTTTCTTGTTTAATTTTATTTCTCTGGTTTTTGCTGTTAGTATTTTTATAAGATTTCATTTTCAAAATTAACTTGCATCGAATTTAGATTTCAATTTTGCATTTAGGATTTGCATTGCACTAAGTTTTAATTTTAGATATATCATCCCTAGACTTTTACCCTGCATCAGCTTTGATATCAGAGCTTGGTTTCAATTGTGACAACTAGAGCAGGAACAAAGTTCAGAGATGACACTCCTGCAGATCTCGAAGATCTATTTAGTAAATTTGTTAAAATTGAATGAACTATCTACCGACATACAAGACATCAAAGATAGGGTTCCATTCTAGAAGCAACTCAGGAATGCGAAAATAAACCGGCCTTAAATAATGTAGCGCAAGAAATTGCCAATAGGACCATAGGTCACACTGAAAATAATTTTAGGAGACAACTTATGCGAACTCCTCCACGAAATAACCCACTCTTTCAAGAAATTTAGGCCCTCGAGATGACATCATGAACAAGGTTGAAATAGATGCACCTACTTTTGATAGAAATTAGATCCTAAAATTTTTACCAATTGGCTCGTTGACATGGATCAGTTTTTGACTGGTATGAAATGTCGGATGAACGTCGAGTTTGGTTTGCGAAAAATGAAATTAATCGATGCTGCCATGCATTTTTCGATTGGTGTCGAATGGCATTTAGAGTGAATTGGTTAAGAGCCCATCACCTTGTGGGTTGAAATGAAGGCAAAACTAAGAGAAGAGTACTTTTCCCAACTTATAAACAAATTATATTCGATCAATTGCTAGCTTTAAAATAAGATTCATTTTTCGTAACAGAATACATGAACAAGTTTGACAAACTGTGTTCGTTGTGATGTATGAGAGGATGAGCAAATGATCCTTTCACAATTTCGTAAAAGGCCACGAGAGGACTTGCAGCGCAAAATTGCACCACATAGGGCTGAAAACGTTAAGAGGCTTTTCAACTTGTGTTGGAGTACGGAAAATTTTTTCGAACATATGCTAGAAGGTCTACTTTCCAAATTGGGGAGTTGAATCCTAAGAAATGGTTTGATAGGGACACAAAAAATTCGGGCAGCATGCAAAATAAACCAAACATAGACTTTAAAGGAAGGGTAGCCTTTGTTAAACAAGAAAATATATCGGGCAAGTGCTACAAATGCCATCGGGTAAGACATTATGCTTACGAGTGTCCTGAACGGAATCTTGTGGTTCAACAAGATGTTGAGGATGCTGAAGACATAGAAGCAGTTGAACACATGGCAGTAGACATCCCTAGTGACGAAGAGGCAGTAGACATCCCTAGTGACGAAGAGGCATTTGATCAGGTTGATCAATTTGATGAAAGCATGCCTTTACAAGTCATAAGGTGTGTCCTAGCTCACCCTAGGAGAGAAAATGATTGGCGACGGTCATCCATTTTCACACTTACACAACATATGGCGACGGTCATCCATTTTCACACTTACACAACATATGGCGACAAAAGTTGCAAAGTCATTATAGACGACAGAAGTTGCATTAGTGTTATTCTGAATCAGCAATTAATCATCTAGGTCTTAAACCCGAACCACACCCTAGTCCATATAAGGTTGCCTGGGTAGATAAGACCATGCTGCCTGTTAAGTAGCGATGTCTAGTTCCTCTTAGTTTTGCGGCTTACTCCGATCAAATTTGGTGTGATATCCTTCCAATGGATGTTGCACATGTGCTGTTACGGCGACCTTGGCTCTATGATCTATCTGTCACGCACTATGGTCGACCAAACATGTATGTTTTCATGCATCAAGGTAAAAAGGTTGTTTTGAATTCTGCCAAATCAATTTCACCAAAATCAGCACCCCGAGCTCCAACTGACCCAATTTCGAGCTCATAAAAAATATTCAGAAATCCGCCAGGACGTGTTGAAAGTACCAAACCCTTGCATATTTAAATAAAAAAAATTGCATAGAAATTGACACTGATGTTGTTTACACCTTGGTAGCTAGGGAGGTATCTATTCCCTTAATTCGATTGAGCCACCTTTAGCTGTTAAGAATCTGCTCTCTGAATTTTGGTGACTTGATATTTGAGGAATTATCTAATGAACTCCCACCTCTTAGAGACATACAACATGCGATTGACCTTGTCCCTAGTTCGTCATTACTTAATTTGCCACATTATAGAATGAATCCGAAGGAACATGCAGAGTTAAAGCATCAGGTTGAGGATTTGATTAGAAAAAGATTTGTGAGAGAAATCATGAGTCCTTGTGTGGTCCCAGCGCTTCTCATTCCCAAAAAGGATGGTAGTTGGCGTATGTGCATTGACAGCCGTGCAATTAATAAAATCACAATTAAGTATTGATTTTCCATTCCAAGCTTAGATGATATGTTAGACATGTGTATGGTCATCCATCTTCACAAAAATTGACCTTCGTAGTGGTTACTATCAAATTCGGCTTAGACATGGGGATGAGTGGAAAACTACTTTCAAAACAAAAGAGGGATTATACGAATAGCTAGTCATGCCTTTTGGCTTGACAAACGCCCCAAGCACCTTCATGAGGGTCATGAACCAGATCTTTCGACCCTTCATTGAAAAATTCTTGGTCATCTATTTCGACGATATTTTGATTTATAGTCGTGCCAGAGAGGAACACATTGAACACATTAGGCAAGTTTTCAAAATTTTGAGGAAAAATTTTTTTCATCCATTTAAGAATGCATTTTATGCAACCCCGACTTATCTTTCCAGGATTCGTTATGTCCGTATATGGTATTTCGGCAGATCCAAAAAAGTGAGAACCATTAAGGAATGGCCTGAACCCAAGAATATTCACGAAGCTAGGAGCTTCCATGGCCTAGCTGCATTTATTGTAGGTTCATTAAAGGATTTAGTACCATAATGGCCCCAATAACAAATTGTTTAAACAAGGAGAATTCAATTGGACAAAATCTGCGACCAAGGCTTTTAAAGATAAAAGAAAGATGATAGAAGCACCAGCTTTAAAATTGCCTGATTTTGAAAATATTTTTGAAGTTTCATGCGATGCTTCGAGGGAAGGTATAGGTGGAGTCTTAAGTCGAGAAAATCATCCAGTAGCCCATTTTAGTAAAAAACTGAATGTGGCGAGACAAAATATTCTAGCTATGATAAAGAATTATATGCAGTAGTTCAGGCATTAAAATATTGGCGACATTACTTACTACCTAAAGAGTTTATTTATTTTCTAATCATCAAGCTCTTAGATACCTAAACTCACAGAAAAAATTGAATCTTAGGCACGCGAAGTGGGTTGAATTCCTTCAAGAATACATGTTCGTGTTACAACACAAAGTGGGGGTAGAAAACAACGCCGTTGACGCCTTAAGTCGAGTTGTGGCCACCTTAAACAATGTAGGCATTGTGTAGTTGGGTTTGAACAGGTCAAAGATGAGTACTCCACTTGCCTAGATTTTAGTAAAATTTATTCTTCTATTTTAAAAGGCAAACTTGCAAACGCGGACTATTTAATTTGGGATGGTTATCTTTTTAAAGGCAGCCGATTGTGCATTCTGCAGGGGTTAATATGGGACCTGATCATTTGGGAACTTCATTCTGGAGGGTTAGCAAGACATTTTGGGCGAGACAAAACTATCTCAATGGTTGAGGATTGTTCTTTTTGAGGAATCTGAGAAAGGACGTAGCACATATTGTTGCCGGATGTAGGATGTGCCAATGGGCAAAAGGGACTAGAAAGAACACCGGTTTGTACATGCCTCTTCCTGTGCCGCATGTACCATGGGAAGACTTTAGTATGGATTTTATTTTGGATCTCCCAAAGACTCTTAGGAAACATGACTCCATTCTTGTTGTTGTTGATCGATTTTCCAAAATGGCTCATTTTATTCCTTGTCCAAAAACTTCCAATGCTACATATGTTGCCAAAATTTTTGTATCTGAAATTGTTAGGCTCCATGATTTACCAAAAACGATAGTGACCGATAGGGACGTTCGATTCGTTAGCTATTTTTGAAAAATTTTATGGAAAATCATGGGCACAAAATTGCTTTTTCTCATCTTCACACCACCTCCAAACCGATGGACAAACTGAAGTTGTAAATAGGAGTTTGGGGAATCTATTGAGATGTCTTGTCAATGAACATATAAATAATTGGGACATTATCCTGCCACAAGTAGAATTTGCTTATAATAGTTCAGTAAATCGAATAATTGGGATGAGCCCATTTGAGATTGTAACAGGATATAATCCTAGAAAATCGATTAATTTAGTAAAACTTTTACTAAAACATATAATTAGTGAGCATGCATCATCTTTCACACAGCATATGCACAATCTACATCATAAAATTCGACGTAAGATAATTTTAAACAATGAAAATTATAAAAGGGCTGTAGATGAACACCGGCGTGAAAAAGAATTTGGCAAGGGAGAAATGGTGATGGTGAGGATTAAACCAGGATGGCCTCTACAACGAGCTGTTCGAAAATTACATGCACAAAATATGGATCCATTTAAGGTCCTTAAAAGGATCGGGTCTAATGCTTATCTTTAGATTTGCCATCCGATATGAGAATTAGCTTCATTTTTAATGTTGAGGATCTAACACTGTATTACCCAGACACAGAAAACCCAGTTTCTTCTTTGCCACCTTCACCTCTTGTCCCTAGAACTTCCTTGCAGAAGAAGAAAGATGACATTGAGGCGATTCTAGACGATCGAGTTGTATCAACGATAGATGGTGGGGAATAAAGTTTTCTGGTGAAATGGTTGTATCGGCCTGAAGAAGATGCAACTTGGATAACACAGACTGAGCTGCAACAACTCAGTCCAAAGCTTTATAAGCAGTATATTACGATCTATTTGTCAGAGCCGAATTTTTCGAAGCCTGCGAGAGTTCATGCAAATCGGGCATATTTCGAACGTACGTGCGCCGTCGCCTTTGAAATTCGAGCATTTGGCTTGATGATGGGCTCGCACCCATTACCCCTGGTTGAGTTCGTCCACATTCGATGAATGTGACCGGATCCATTAGTTGTTAGGAATTTGTTTCAAGTTGTTATTTTGGATATTTTGTTAGGGATTTGTTTCAAGTTGTTATTTTGGATATTTTGTTAGGGATTTGTTTCAAGTTATTATTTTAGATATTTTGTTAGGGATTTGTTTCAAGTTGTTATTTTTGAATTTGTTTAGTTGTTATCCGGTTAGTTTCATAAATTTGTTAAACAAAATGGTCTATAAATAAGGGTGCATTGTATTCATGAAAGATAAGAAGAAAAAAAAATTTCTTTCTTAAATGTTTGCCTTCGCACTTTACGTCGAACGGTGTGAGGCCGTATGGGAGTGATTCCCAAATTTCTTTCAACTATTCTGTTTACTTCGTTCTCCCCTCAGTCGAGTTGCATCCACCGCTGATCCTAATGCCAACCCAACACCAATCTACCACCGCACCATCCCAATCATAGCTCAACAACTTTTGCCGTGTCGACTTTTCCGATTCTCATCACCAACTCCGGAAACATTGAACCCTCCCACCTTTGGATTCGACATCTAACGAAAAAGCGAAGGCTTGAACCTTGCAGGAATTTAAACGAACTCCATATTTGAGCAGAATTGACAACAATCCTTGCGAGCCATGGTAAATTTTCAGCCTTTCTAATTCTTTTCTTGTTTAATTCTATTTCTCTGGTTTCTGTTGTTCGTGTTTTATAAAGTATTGTTGTCAAAATTAACTTGCGTCGAATTCAGATTTCAATTTTGTATTTAGGATTTGCATTGCATTAAGTTCTAATTTTAGATCTATCATTCCTAGACTTTTACCCTGCATCAGGCTCCTAACTAGATTAGTTAGGGTCTGCACTATTGTTGGATCCAGTTGAATTTCTCTATGCTCACTAGCGCTCTAGAAGATGGTTGCGGCAACAGAGTCAACAATCGCAATTGAGGGAGATTGGATTCTTGCAGGGTGACCTCTCTCGAGGAACCTTAAGATCTGATAGGGGATGTATTAGACTGGTTCCTTCTGTTGGATGACATAGCTTTTCGTTTGGTTTTCAGAAATGGTGCCAATCTGTTGCTGTCGATCTCCGGATCATTGATGTGCTGCTTCCATTGACATCAAGGGAGTCAAAGAACTCTTTCGAGAAACTCCAGCTGGGCCCTCTAATGCCTAAGTTAGAGAGGGTGTTTGCGTGGGAATTAAGGAGAAATCAGAGAGACAGAGTGTCGTTCTAACTGAGGTTTAGCAGTTACATTTCATGGTCTTTGGGTTTATGTATAGTCGAGGGATACAGAATCCCTAGATATTGCATTCTAGCAGCTTGGAGTCATGCTGTATCTGTTGGAGATTCCATTGTAACCACATGAGCTCTGGTAGTAACCACCTGAGGTCATGCCATAACAGCCTAGGATCGTGCCACAACTGTGGCAGCACGTGTTGTAACTGCCTGGGTGTGTGGGCGCTAGTTGTAACTTGCATATCTGGCCATTGTCTAAGGTGAGAGGGCTCTGGTTAGCTTGGTGCCGAGCCAAGTGGTTGTCATGGCTCGACCATTTGTTCAGCAGGATTGGACTTGCTCTGATCATGTCGAGCAGGTGTCGTGGCTGCCATGTACCTGTTGTGAGGTGGTCGAAATTGGTTACACCACATCACCATGCTTATTTGATGCCACATTACAAGGGTAAGATTAAAGGGATAGGGATAGAAAGGAATACTTCACTAGAAGATTCGGAGAAGCAACAATAGAGATGGTCATGATGGATATCAATTTACTGTCTTGAAGTTTGGACATCTACAACTTACAGAAGAGATATCCTTTGTAAAAAGGTTGTTGTTGAATTTAGGTCAAATAAGCAGTCATGTAAAAAGATGAAGAAACCAAGGCGGACCTGGATGGAAGTTATAAGAAATGATACAGAATCATTTTATCCTGATACAACTTGAGGAGAAAGTTTAAGTATGAGAGCTAGTTTTAGTTAGGATGCGAAATTAATATATGATTACAGGACTTGCACCTAATTGAGCATGATACCAATCTTGTACTGCATGTTCTATATTGACTGCAATTTATATACATAGACAAGTTATAGAAGATCATGTTTGAGTTTAAGGACAGCATTTGAGATTGTCCATGTGCATTTTACACCACAATGGGTTAACACTCTTATTCTGAAAATCTGTGCAGTCCACCCAATCCAACTTCCTACAAATGAAAAATCATGATGCTTAATACAACCAGATAATTGGTGGCCTACTACAGTTGATTCCACATGATGATCTAGGAGTATGCTTGATGATATGCAGACTCCATGTGATTACATTTTCTGAGAACTAGGGTGGTGGAAGCTCAGCTGAAAATCAGGATGGGGCAAGATCCAACCCAGGTTTCTAGTGCTACTCAACCGGCTGACAATTGGCACCCTCTTGAATTACTTATGTATAGCATCTTTATGTTGAGATATAAACCATGCCATTAAGAAATCAGAGCCTAGCAAACCAAAAAGTTGGAAAAACAATAACAAGGCCATCCAATATTTCTTTTGAGGAAGACTGGCAATAATGTTAGGCCATCCAATGTTTGAATTGTTAAGTTTTTTTCAAGAGTGAATAAAATAGTCTGCACTCCATGGTGGGCTACTAAACTAACTATTGATCAGAACATTGAAGGACTTAGCTTTGGTTGTGACCACGAATAAGAATGATTCTTGTAGCTGGCGCATGTCAATGGTTTTTTGTATGTTATTGATCCAATGGAAAATTGAAAAAATTGTCTGCCTCTATTCCTTTTCATGTTGTTTAGATTTTATTTTGGTTGATGTGATTATTAAAATACAATGAAAGCAAAACTAGAACCCTAATTTTTTTGTGAATTATTGCTTTCTGCTATTGTATTCCATGTATTGTAATATACTCGCTGTCCTTTACAACTTGAGCAGTAACGCAAGCAATTTATTCTCGGCCTGATCAATTTGATAACATCTTTTCTATCGTTGCTGTTGATGATATTCGAACACAATTTAGACCACCTGGTCTTTGGTTGAATATACAGGTATGACTATGGACCCACATTGGTTTCACCTACGTTCTTTGGCACTGTTTCTCTATGTAAAATTTTTTACTCAGTTACTTCCAACTATCTTCAAATTTTTCTTGTGCCATGCAGCATGATATTTTCTACAGGCAGCACAATTTAAGCATGAGAAGCTATGTGCTTTCTGTGTCAAGGCGTGTTATTGTCAACTATATCTCGTCACCAGAGGTGAATTTTCTCAGAAGTATAGAAGCAAGATTTAGAAAAGCAAAACAAAGCTTGTTTTTCGCTTTCTTAATGAAGACATTCCTGAACCTTCTACAAATCAAACATATGGTTTGCTGTTGAAAAATCTTACATTTATCAAGACATTTGCCTCTGGAATTCTTGTCCCCAAACATTACATTTGGCCTGTGACATCTGATAATTATCTACAACCCTACACTTCCATTGTCATGGATGCCCATAAAGCAGGGTTGGAAATCTTTGCAGCAGACTTTGCAAATGACAATATTATTAGCTACAATTACAGTTATGATCCTTTATCTGAATATCTTTATTTCATTGACAATGGGTTCTTCTCTGTTGATGGTGTGCTGACAGACTACCCTATAACTCCATCAGAGGCTATTGGTAATTTTCTCTTCTTTTCAATATTAAAATTTCATTGTTAACCATGTCAAATTTTAATTGCATAAGATTTTATTTCCCTCTAGAAAAATGCCACCATATAAAAAGGGTCATATGCAAGAGGGTTATCATCAACTCAGTTGCTATTTATCGTCATCTCTCCAACCTCTTGTGAATTGCCTCCCATTTGAGTTTTATATAGTGCCCTACTTTTTGACACTTCTATCAATAAATGGGTTACGATGTCTTTATATTGTTTTATCTCATTTGATTTTCACAAGATAAATGGGTTCAAACTCAATAATAGAAATTGATACTTAGCAGAATGGACCTTCTATTGATAATTATCTATTATCCTTCGTCTGTCCCATTATACTAGAACTTCATTTGGCTGTTCCTTTTTTTGTTATATATAATGAGGATTGTCCTACAAATGATGGTCTATTAATGTTTAAAAACAGAGACGGAAGAAGAGAGATAAGGAAGAGAGGAAGATGGGATTTCGAAAGAATAAGGAATTGATTTCCTCTAGGATCTACAGGATCTCTTTTATTAATTTTCAGAACCTCAATTTAGGAATTTTACAACTATATACAACCATTATTTCATTCTAATTAGGAAGATTACATTTTCAATTAGAGGAACCATATTTTCCTCTAATTAGGAAGATTACATTCCCAATTAAAGGGATCTACAGCTTATTTCAACACTCCCCCTCAAGATGGGTTATAGATATCATAAAGACCCATCTTGTCACAAATAAATGAAAAAGACTGTGAACTAAGACCTTTAGTCAAAATGTCTGCCAGCTGACTAACAGATCGCACATAGGGCATACAAATGATTCTGGCATCAAGTTTCTCCTTGATAAAATATCGATCGATCTCAATGTGTTTCGTCCGATCATGCTGAACTGGATTATTAGCAATATTGATTGCTGCGTTGTTATCACAATACAGCATAAGGGCGACAACCGGTAAAGACCTAGTTCAATAACAAGATCTGCAACCATAAAATCTCACATACATCATTTGCCATAGCTCGATACTCTGCCTCTGCAGTAGATCGAGCAACCACATTCTGTTTCTTGCTTCGCCAAGTAACTAGGTTACCTCCAACAAAATAGGGTAACTTGAAGTAGAGCGACGGTCATTAAGTGACCCAGCCCAGTCAGCATCTGTGTAGCATCTACCCGTAGGTTGCCATGACAAGAATAAAGCAAATCATGGTCAGGACAGCTTTTGAGATATCGAAGTATCCGTATCACAGCATCCATATGAACAGAATATGGGGCATGCATAAACTGACTTACCACACTAACGGCGAATGCAATATCCGGTCGTGTATGAGACAAATAAATCAAACATCCTACCAACCATTGGTAACATTCTCGATCAACAGGAACATCGGCATCAAATACTAGTCGATGATTTTGCTCAATAGGAGTAGCAATAGGTCGACATCCCAACATATCGGTCTCTGTAAGAAGATCCAGAATATATTTTCTTTGAGAGAGAAAAATTCTTTTTGAAGAACGGGTAATCTCTATCCCAAGAAATATCGAAGATGTCCAAGATCCTTCACCTCAAATATCTGTGCTAGCTGATCCTTCAAACGAGTTATCTCATCAGAATCATCTCCTGTGACCACAATATCGTCAACATAGACAATCAAAACAACAATCTTACCGCTGTTGTGCCGAAAGAAGAGTGTGTGATCAGCATTGCTCTATTTGTACCCCATCTGAATACTTGCCTGTCGGAAGCGATCGAACCAAGCACGAGGTGACTGCTTCAAATCATAAAGAGAATGCCGTAACCGACATACTTTGTCCGCTGTCTGAGCAGTAGCAAACCCTGGTGGAATATCCATATACACCTCCTTCTGAAGTTTTTTATGAAGAAAAGCATTCTTTATATCGAGCTGGAACAGATCCCATCCAAAGTTAGCAGCACACGATATAAGGGTCCTTATAGAGTTCATTTTTGCAATGGGTGCAAAAGTTTCATCATAGTCGATGCCATAAGTCTGTGTATACCCTTTTGCTACCAAATGAGCTTTGTAACGTTCAACAATACCCTCAGGTGTCTGCTTAACTATGAAAACCTATTTACATTCCACAGTTTATTTCCCAACTGGCAAAGATACAAGTTCCCATGTATCATTTTTTTCTAGTACTCGCATCTCCTCAAGCATGGCGGCTTTCCACTTGGGGTCTTCCTTAGCAGCCTTCCAATTCTCGGGTATGGAGATAGAAGATAGAGAAGCTATGAAACTCTGATAAGATGGAGAGAGAGACTTATAGGATACAAAGTTAGTGATGTCATGTTTATACCCCACTCCATCCTTAAGTTGAGCGGGAATACTAGCATGACGAGTAGGCTTACGTAAAGCAATAGGAATATTCAAATCATCATTATCTAATATAAAATGAATGGGAGACAGGGGAATTACCATTCATCTTGGAAGGGGACGTAGAAGATGAAGCCGTTGGGATAGAAGAGGAAGATCTGGAGACTGCAGAATGCGCAATAGGCTCTGAAAGGGAAGGTAAAACAGGTGAATCTAAAGTAACAGGCTGTGATATAGACTCAGATGCTTTCTCTTGAGTGTCGGAGCCAGTAGAATTAGGCTCAGAACTAGGTTCTCTCTGAGTGTCTCCAGCAGTAGGCTCAGAATCACCATCTGTATTAGTAGAACTGCTAACATCCATAGTAATAAGACCCCCTTAAGTAGAAAACTTCCCCTCTCGACCATCACCAGAGGTGACGGAAGAGGATGCAGAAGATATATAGAATGGCTCAGACTCCCAAAATGTTACATCCATGCTGAGAAGCAACTTTCACTTTGTTGGACACCAACATTTGTACCCTTTCTGTGTGGAAGAATAGTCTACAAAAATGCACTTGAGGGCACGAGCGTCAAGCTTGCTAACTGAAGGTCGATGATCCCGAACAAAACAAACACAACCAAATACCTTGGGGAAACTATGAAAGAATTTGTTCCTTGCAGGCATTCAAGAGGTGTCTTATAGTCCAGAGTTCGAAGAGGCATTCGGTTAATCAGATATGCTGCAGTTAGCACTGCTTCTCCCCATAAAAACTTAGAATTCCACTGTCTGATAGGTATCCCATCTCTTTCTGGCCTTTTTTCAGTACCACTTATGAACCCTCAAGATTGTGAGAATCCAAAATTAGACGAACATGTCGCGTCCAACTTAAGTAGGTACCCGGCCCATCCAATTTGATCGGATTAGCTTCTAGGGTGATCTTTGAAGACTCACCACCCGAGATACGAGACTCCATCATCCTAATCATCAATTTTTTCAAATCCTCCATGGTTAAAGAAGTTTTATCACCCATTACCAAAGAACACTCAAATGGTATTCCACAAATAACAAATGCAATCTTGAGGGAAGAATTTCTCACCAACGATCTGAGATAAACTTAGATGACGAATAAAAAGCGTCGAATGCCTACTCACATGAAAGGCACTTCGACATATTCAGAAACTCCCAAGGAAGATACTCCATTGCTGCTCCAGAACAAGCCTCAACATCCTGGGATTGAAGGCACATGTGGTAGTTGCTCCAATTTTTTTTTTTAATCCTTTTTTTTCTTCCTTTCCTT